>JAVSBV010010340.1:0-12574 GCA_033117975.1 Parotocinclus spilosoma
TCCCTCAAATATTGTTTTTGAAATAATGTTATTATCATTAGCAAACAGTTATGTATTTAAAATGTTCCATGTTTCTGGTCCACAGTCCAGCACCTTAACCGCTAGGCTACCACAGCCTGGTTGAGCAGATCAGAAGCAAAACAGAATGCGTAGTTAGGGATGTTAAGATCACAGAGTCTGTACATAGATAGGAATGGGAGAGCTAGAAGTCTGGTCCGACATCTTTCGATTGGATTCATCTCTGGTGAGACCTTGGTAAGAAACTGGGATTTGAATTCTGGGTGTGGCTGGTGGATCCCTGGTGCTGGGCAGGGCTGTAGCACATTGGTCCTGGAGCTCCTGTGTACTGTACACCACTGTATATGGTTGAAATCATAATAAAACAACTTGAACTTGAACCTCCGCCTTTGGTCAGTAAATTAAAATAAAGACGCGGGGGTAAAACAAAATGCTTTGCCGTTTGCATACGCTAAATAAATGCCTGACTCTTAACAACGTGTGGCACTAACCAATCACATCAAAGGGGGCGTGGTTTGTCTGAATGCAGGTGGAAAAAACACAGAGCAGCCGGCTTTCCCCCCTGCACCCTGCCTTTAGCGAGCAGCGTTAGCTCTCCTGTTCAGTCCTGCGCTGCGTTGGAGCCATGGCGAACGTAGCTGACACCAAACTCTATGACATCCTCGGGGTCTCTCCTTCTGCCTCCGAGAACGAGCTCAAGAAGGTAGTGTTTAGTTTTGTACCCCCTTTTTTTAAAGCAGCGCCCGTTAGGAGAGGCGCTATTATGGAAGGCTTGTGGTGTTGTTAGCATGCTGAGCTAACTCGCACATAGCATCTTGCGGTACCGCTAGCTTCGTGTAACCTGGATTTTTGCTGCGTGTCTGCGCGCGCGCGCATGTGTGTGTTAGGTATTTATTTAAATTACAGACGCGACACTGATTTAATAATGTTAAACACGCGAATATGAGCACTAAAACAAGACATGAATTAAAAAAAAACAAAACCCAATTTGTGCGATGTGTCCTGACAAAAGACGCTGGGGGTCTAAGCCGGCTAATATCACACACCTTCCAGAACAATAACACACACACACACACACACACACACTGACCCACATTTGGTATTAGTAATACAAAAATGTGTGTTTTGTTAAATATACACCTCATAAGTCTTATTTTTTTTGCTAAATACAGTTTATTTGTAGTCTACAGCTAGACGAGGCCAGAATGCACCTAATTAGATCTTCTTAAATTATTACAAGGGTTAACCTAACCTTAAATAGATTGTGACCACAATTCTCCTTATATATTCTTATTATTTATATAAGTGTATCATATTTATTGTGTCAGCTACATTTTGTATGGCTTAATCTTAACGATGCTTTGAAGACAAGATTTTACCTGGAAAAGATATGAAATCCCACTTTGGTTTTGAAGGAACTCTGTGTTTCCCAGAAGAACATTGCCCAGAGCATCGCCACCTATCTTATTGACTTCCCTGGTCAGTGGTTTTTATTTATTTATTTATTTTCCAGCTGTTCGGTGTACAGAATCTGATCTGCTACTGCCTTTTTACATTAGGTGCCTTGACAGCCTGCTTTATGACTGATCGTCCTATTACCTTTTGTAAGATCAGGGTTGCCAGTCAACACACATATAGTGTAGTGTACATAGTGGTTAAGGTACTGCACTCTGGAGCAGAAGGTCCAGGGTTCAAATCTAACCTCTGCCACAGTTGGGTCCCAGAGCAAGGCCCTTAACCCACGACTGCTTGGATTGTAAGACTGTATGAGTTGTAGTCGCTCTGGATAAGGGTGTCTACTAAATGGCGTAAATGTAAAAGGAGTCTGTCCTTTCTCAGTTGTCGAGTTGAGTCACCGTTATTTTGGTAGGCAAGTTTGAATAAAAAAAATGGAGACTAAAGATTTGGAAACTATCTTCTAATCGATAAGAATCTGAATCATAATTGGTATTGATCAGATTCAAACGATAACCAACCCCGGCACTGATAGATGGGGGTTTTGCCATGGGACTGTGGTAGCCTAGTGGTTAAGGTACTGGACTATGGCCCAGAATGTCCAGCGTTCAAATCCCACCTCTGCCACAGTTGGGTCCCTAAGCAAGGCCCTTAACCCACATTTGCTTGGATTGTAAGACTATGAATTGTAAGTTGCTCTGGATAAGGGCGTCTGCTAAATGCCGTAAATGCTTTGTGACCCTGATTTTTTCCAGTTTCAGGTGCCATACACTATTTGTCTGCTTTATGGGAACAAAGCCTTTGTATAAAAACAAAGCATGTAATAGAAAATGAGAACAATAACTAAAATATTTGTGCTCATTAATATTGTTAGGTCTGAGAATATTATCAGCTCATACTGACGAGCTGCATACCCAGTTTTTTTTTAAAACTGTATTCTTGTATGTTTTGTGTCTGCAATGTCCTTGTCTGCACTTACTGTCTGAATTAGACATTGCCTTTAATTTACATTCAGCATTACATGTAGGCTTAGTGCTGAATTTAATAACTTAATAAATTCATAATTTAATCATTTAATTAGTGCAAGATTTAATAACAAAAACATTCAGGTGTGTTATGCTCTGTAAAATAAGTCCTAAATCTTGTATCTGTCTCTTACAGGCATATCGCAAACTGGCAAAAGAGTATCACCCTGATAAAAATCCCAACGCTGGAGACAAGGTAACGATCGCATTTGCTATGTGCAAACAATTGCGTCCTTAATTACCGTTTTTCCCGCATGGCCAATGACGATATTAACCAGCGAGGATGTTTTTATGATTGCAACCGACTGGTTTTTATGCCTGCTTACCTGCTTGTTTGTGCCAGTTTAAAGAAATCAGCTTTGCATACGAGGTGCTCAGTAACCCCGAGAAGAAAGAGCTGTACGATCAGTATGGAGAGCAGGGCCTGCGTGAGGGCGGTGGTGGCGGAGCCGGAATGGATGATATCTTCTCACACATCTTTGGCGGAGGCCTGTTCGGCTTCATGGGAGGACAGGGCGGCAGGAACCGAAACGGGGGCCGGCGGAGGGGCGAAGACATGGTGCACCCACTGAAGTGAGTCGGCTTGACGTGTCGGTGTTACCCTAGAATGTGTGAGACGAATGCAGGCCTTAAGAATGTGTAAATGGTGTTCAAGTCGTTTTGTTAAACCTGACAGCCCTAACCAAAAAAGGCATTAAGGGAACTGAGCCGTGTTGAAGTTGCCCTGGAAACTAAACAGTTAAACATCTGTCTGGCAGAGTGTCGTTAGAAGATCTCTACAACGGCAAAACGACTAAGCTACAGCTCAGCAAGAACGTCCTTTGCAGCACCTGCAACGGGTGAGTGAGATCTGATTTCTTTCTGCCCTGTGTCAGGATCCAGAGTGCTTTCTTACTCCATCACAACTCAGAAAACACAAGTCTTTGTTACCTGATTTGACCTCATGTCTGGACTTTGCATGTTCTCTGAGATAAAAGCTGAGAGTTAAATGGGGAAAATCTTCTTCTTTCAGTCAGGGGGGTAAGACGGGAGCGGTGCAGAAGTGTGGTACGTGCAGAGGGAGAGGCATGAGGATCATGATTAGACAGCTGGCTCCGGGCATGGTGCAACAAATGCAGACAGTCTGCACCGACTGCAGTGGAGAGGGTGAGTTTGCACACAGAAGGAAAGATTCAGTGTGTTTTTTTTTTTTTTTTTCATTTTTAGCACGTGTGATATGTGCGACACCAGAGACGGCTGTTACATGGAAAAACATATATATATATATATATATGTGTCTCCAGATGCTCAATAGAACACAAGGTCACACCAAATGCTTGAGCCTGTAGTTTATAGAAGCTATATTTTAGATTTTTAGTTTATAGTTATGTACTACTTCATAAAAAGTAATGTCTTTTCTGCTAATATTCTAAAAAAAAAAAAAAAGAAACTGATAAATAATTCTATATGATCATTATACTATTGCTGAATGTTTAATCTTTGGTGGCCTAAGACTTTTGCACAGTACTGTAAATCAACTGATATTGGTCACTGGACATAAGTGTTTTACAGTTATATAAGGTGATTATAGATTATATTTTTTTTATGTTTTGTTTTTTAACTTTTTGACTTTGCAGGAAATAAACGGGTCACGGATACGAGACCAGAATTTGGTTTAATTCCTGAGTATGTCTCAAACAAACTGAATTATTTTGATTGACGGTGTACTTTTTACAAATAATTTAAAGCAAAATATGGAATCATCCACCTAAAAGATCACAGTTAAAACTTTGTTGGTCCTCCTAGGCTTTCATGATGGACAGAATTCTTTGAGGCATGGACTTCAGTAATGTAACACAATACTCATTTATTAATAAACAAGCTGGTTCCAACCTTCTCGAATAGCAGATCAGCTTTTCAGGCTGAAGCCTCGTCTTTGAACGATTAAAATTGTCGTTCAAAAGTGAGTTTGTTGACGATGTCACTGAATACATGTTTTTCCTGACAAAAAGCTTTAACAGTATTTGATCTGAGGCAAGATGCCTTATAATCCTAAATAATGGCTTCATTAAATTTTGATCTTCTGCTTGGTTGGACGTTTAAGGCGTTGCTTTTTTAATCTGTGCGTAGGAGAGGTGATCAGTGAGCGGGACCGCTGCAAGCAGTGTGAGGGTCGTAAGGTGTGTAAGGAGGTGAAAGTGCTGGAGGTGCATGTGGATAAGGGAATGAAACATGGTCAGAAAATCACGTTCAGTGGAGAAGCAGACCAGGCCCCCAACACTGAGCCTGGAGACATTGTACTGGTCCTGCAGGAGAAAGAACACGAGGTAACACCCACACCACGCCCTGTGTTCAATCTGTAGCTGGATGGCAGTACAACTTCTTATAAGTGGACATGATGATGATTAACGCTTAGTTTTTCGTGCTGGGCAGGAGTTCCGCCGAGATGGTAACGACCTGCACTTGTCCCAGACGATTGGCCTGGTGGAGGCGCTCTGCGGTTTCCAGCTCACTCTTGCACACCTTGACGGACGGAACCTCCTCATCAAATACCCTGCAGGCAAAGTGATCGAGCCAGGTGTGTGTGTGTTTGTGTTTGTGTTTTCCTGACGGGCTGGCATGCCATACAGGATACACGTTTAGCTATGGCCCCCAAAAAACCTACAGTTTTAAGTAAACATGAATGCTGTAGGTAGAAGTAAGGTGCCGTTATAAAAAAAATACACATTTTCATAAAATGTTTTAATATCCCCTATTTTTGGGGTCAGTATATATTCTGCTATGCCATTTGTCTTGGTAGGGCTGTGCTAAATACATCAATACAATGATATATTGCTTTATTTATTTTTGCAATGTGCTAAAACATTTAAAGAATTCATCATAAACCTCTGGTCAGTTTGAGCTGTTTTTTATTTTCTGTGCAATACTGTAATATTCATCGTGTTGCACTGCACCATGATGTGTATCATATTTATCATATTGTGAACGAGTCCTTTCCAATACCATGACAATACTCTGCCATAGTAGGTTAGTGGTTCAAATATTATGTCAGGCTGTTAAAATACCCCCTAGGGGTCAAGAGGGAGTTCCATTATGTAAATGGTAGGGAGGGCGAGTCGTGTGACAGGTTTTTTTAACGTCTGTTTCAGGTGCTGTCAGAGTTGTGCGTGGCGAGGGAATGCCACAGTACAGAAACCCTTTTGAGAAAGGAGATCTCTACATTAAGTTTGATGTGCGGTTTCCCGATAATGGATGGCTCACCACAGAGAAGCTCACGGTAACTGGGACGTCATAAGTGTGACCCGTCAGTGACCAGCCTGACCTTATTTCAATATAAAATGCTTATTTTAAGTTGGATAAATGTGCTAAAAATTTAGTTTATGTTTACGTTTTAATAACTATAATCTTGCTTGGTCATAAATGACACAGATCAGCCATAACCATAAAACATCCTCGTGTCACCACGACGTACCAAACGGCTGCACTTTGTAGTTTTACAGTTAAATTGTAGTCCATCTATCAATGGTCAGGACCAGTATTATTTGGGTGGTGGGTCTTTCACAGCACTGCAGCGACACTGAAGTGTAGGTTATTGTTCTGGTATGAGTGGATCAGGCGTAGTAGTGCTGCTGGAGTGCCATGCCATCTCACTGTTCTCCCTAGTAGACACGCCTGCCTCATGGGTCCATCTTGTACCCCATTTTCTGCTTCCTAGTTTGTCTTAGTCATCCATTGGTTGGTGGACTATTTTCAAACTCCAGCAGCACTGCTGTCTGATCCACTCGTACCAGTGCAACACACTAACCTGTCACTACAGCTGTTCCCTATAGCATTTTTCGATACGGATTCCAAACGCATTTCTTCAGGACTGTTCTTTGCCGTTACTTGCAGGAGCTGGAGTATCTGTTACCGTCCCGTGAGGAGGACGCCCAGGTCACAGGCGATTCCGAAGAGGTTGACCTGCAGGAGTTTGACATGAGCCAGAGTTCGTCTGGCGGTCAGAGGCGCGAGGCCTATAACGACAGCTCCGATGAAGAAGGAGGTTCTCATGGGCCGGGTGTGCAGTGCGCCCATCAGTAGGATCTCACACATGTCTTCATAATGCTTGAGCCCGTTTTAGTGGGAATAACCCTTAAGCCTCCCTCCCTCAAACCCCAAAACATTCACACCTGGCAAGAGCGGAACGGTAAACTAGAGCACCCTCCTGTATTCCGAACACATCCACTAATTTGAAACAAATAGCTCAAAAAGGACTAAAAGTAAAGGAGTAAAAATATTTTTTTCCATTATCGCCTGCATTTCCACTGTAGACTTTTATATACTGGAAAGCTGTTCACTGAATATTTAAACTTGGGGGAAAAAAACAAATGTGTATAGGATTTAAGTTATAAGTGCACACACATCACACCCATGCAGGCATGTACATTATACACACACACACACACACAAATCTGTGAAACTGACAACAGCGTTTGAATGGAGAACTGACTGAGGCAGTGACGTTACCTCTCTGAAAGTGTCCTCAAGTTCAATAAATCATTTTAATGTATCAAATGCTCGTTATGCAGTTAATACAAGAACGGTCAGTCAACTTTTAGGAGTAGCTGCACTTGCTGTAGCTCAGAGCAAGCCAGAAACCGCTGCTCCTGAGGACTGGGGTTCGAGCCCTCGGTTCTTTAGAGGATTTATTTTGTCCGTTTCCTTCATAACTATGGTTGGCACCCAGGTGGCAACGGCACCTTCTAACTAGCCTGCATTGGACTGTCCTGTTCAGGGCACCCTTATACCTGTACACCACATTCCTGATTTTTGATGCATGAGCTGCACTGGAGCCCACGAATAAGCAGGATTTAAATAGTAATTGGGGGAACCCTTGATGATGTCATCCAGACCATGCATAGAAATGAACTAAATCAATGATCATTCATAATGTCGTAATTAATTGACATTTACTACAACAAGTTACTTGCTTAAGATCTGTGGTGTTTAGATGAGATCAGACTCCCCTAGAACATGAATGGAATTAAATGGAAGAGTGAATTGTTTTTGACTAGGGAGGGAAAGAGAGCCAAGACTTACTGCTCACAAAAATGAGGGAATGTTTCATTAGGGGGATTTTAGCAGTTTTTGTGAGCAAAAAATAGGAATTGGGAGCTGATATATGGTCGAGAACATGCATTCATACTCGCACAAAGATGGAAACATCAATTAACCTAAACACAATGAAACCCACACAGAAACGGGGAGAACATGCCAATCTGGGGATCTCTGAGCTGTGAGACGAGCGTGTGAACCTCTACTCCATCGTGCTGACCCTTATGTATTGGTAGTGTTATGTATTGGTAGTGTTATGTATTGGTAGTGGAAATCAAATATGTTTGCCATGTCTGCTTATTTTGGGATTATTTCCATAGATCTTTCTTGGGATCTGGCAACCTTGGAGTTGAATGCAGAAACGTCTACCAAACACTTTTAGGGGAAACATTTTATTTGACTAACCTCAGCACCTGTAATCTCTGTCTGCAGAATTTAAGTCCATGAAACAAATACTACACTACTGTCTGGGTGTGTCCCTCGTACATGCGTGTTTTTGGGACGAGCCCTCGCCTGTGTCGCTTGTGTGTTGAGTTGTGGGTGCGAGCAGTTCCTTAAATCCAGCGGTGTTCCTGCGCGCAGAGATGCTTGTTTATTTGATTGCCTCCCATTTCCGGTTAAAACGCTACAATGCTACGTGTGTTACCTTTCCCGCTTGGACTGTAGAACACAAGAGCGCTCCCTCCACAGTTTCTGCAGCTTTTCTCTCACTAAAGTCTTTTGCTGTTGCCCACCTTCCTATCAGGGACACACCCAAACAGGAGTTATCGTCCCGTTGTGTTTTGTGTGTGCATTTTTGTGTAGACGTACCCGTCGTAGTGTGTTGGTCAGTTGTCTGAATGTGTCCTCTCGTGTCAGGCCCAGCAGGTCCTCGTCTGATTTTCTGTTCTGGATGATCTCCAGTCTTTCTTGAACCTGGAATGAGCAGAGTGAAGTTTCATTGTGATAAAGTTTTTGTACCAGATGTCCTCCCATAGTACATTCTACGCTGTGTGTGTCTGTGTGTGTGTCCGCGTCCGTCCGTCCATCCGTCCTTACTCTGAGGAGTTGCCTGTCTCTGTCTTGTTGGCAGCGGACCTCTGCTCTCCTCTGGATGTCCACTAGGCTGCGCATGGTGGCCTCCCGCTGCAGCTGCTGCTCCTCACTGCATACCTCCTCATCCCCAGACACCAGTGCTGTCCTTCCGTCTGCACACACTGCGTCCTGTGTGTCCGATAGACCAGCTTTTGAGGTTTCTGGGTCAGCTTGGCGAGCTTCTGGTTTTGCTATGTCTTCATCTGCCTTGGTAATCGTGTCCTGATTGTTATACGAGGTGTTGGGTTGAAGTCAAATGAAACGGATTTGCACAAATATAAGATAACTACTAACCATGCTTAATGTGGATTCGTCATGTAAGGGCTCCATGAGCTTGTTCTCTTTTGAGGTCAGCGTGTGCTCGTGCTCTGTATTTTGCAGAAGTACGTCGCGGTCTTTATTGGGTGTTTCTCCATAACCAGGTTCTGTAGGGATCTCCTCTACTGGGATAATTTCCTGAAAGCAAAGCCATACAAAACAAGAATAGTACATATACTCTTAAAACGTTTGTGGTGATTTATTTTACATTTTTGTCATTTACCATACCATAGAGCGGCTTACAATGAATACAGTCTTACAATCCAAGCAATTGTGGGTTAAGGGCCTTGCTCAGGGACCCAACTATGGCAGAGGTGGGATTTGAACCCTGGACCTCCTGGTCCATAGTCCAGTACCTTAACCAATAGACTATCACAGTCCCAGATTTTAATTTAGGAGGGTTTTCATCTGTTTTCAAGATCAGGTTAGTTTCTGTAGTCTTATGATCATTTTTACTGGGTCCAGTGCATCACTGGGCCATGCAGTGTCTCTTACTTTCTCCTTCACACATTGTCAGTCGTGCTTATGTGATGTCCAGCCCGGCTGAAAGGCACCACTGGAACTCAAAAGTGGTGTCCAAAGTGGTGGATTGTGGTGGATTGTTTTGCTAATGAAAATCAAGATGTGTTCATCAGCCTTCACAACCTTCACATAAGCCTTGCAATGTTGGTTCCAGCATTAAAAATGGTCCAGCTTCCTCAAGCATGGCTCGATTGGAACCACTCTTCAAGACACAAGGAGGGCCTTCTTCATTCAGGATGATTACTGAGGTCATTACTCTTATTTTACTATACCTGTTCCTTTCTCAGTGGTTTTTAACTACACCAAATCCTAATTGTTCTAGCATGAAAAGTTATTCTGGATCAGCTTGTCTGATTATGTAAAAAAAAAAAAATGGAACCAAACTTGGGGCAAGTGTTTATACGCTACTATTTACTTGCATGTCAGTACCTTGTCTTCTCTCAGGCCCTGGGCAGGTTTGCTCCAAGCCAGTGTGATAAGCGAGCCCTGTTTCTCCACATTAAGCTCCACCTCATCATTCTCTGGCACCTTCCTTTTTTCCTCTTTTTCCTCTACTCTGTTTTCTCCTGCTGCTTCTCCCATTCTTTCTGTGCTTTCTTCATTTCTGTCCTCTCCGGCACTCAGAATCTCTAAATACGGAGCGTCCTCAGGAGCTAGGACAACCCCACAACCTACAAACATCACATGGTGGACGCTGTTTGAGATACATGGTCAGAACTTTAAACTTGGCAGTTGGCACACTGATTGTGTGCGTTTGAGAGGGAAGGTGGGCAGTCAGTATACTTATATATACTTAATTATATTATACTTATAATAAATATATTATACTTAATTTGACTTATATATAATAATTTGTGTTTACCAGTGCAGATTTCTTGTTCCACATTAATGATGGAATGATCTTGAACTGATTGAGGTTCTTCTTCTGCCCTCCTGCTGCTCTGACATGAGACAAGGAAAAAATTTGATTAGATTTATATTATATGGGCACCATTAGGTTGTTTTACACTGGTAGAATGACCATAAATCGTTGTTTATGAGTGTATTTAATAAAATACATTCAGCAGAAATGGAAAATTTGTGTGCCGTATTAAAAACTTGTAATAATGAGGGGATGTTTCAAAATGAATAGGAAGCGATTAAATAAGAAGTGTTTGATTTTGTTTCATCAAACAAGATCATCAAGAACTCAAATTCTGATTATGGAAATGAGATGCAAACTCAATTATGCTAATTGAGTAGCAGTGATATATTCACGGGGGAACAGAAGCAGGTCAAACTGGACCAGAGTGCCCCCACGTTGTGTTCAATAGGATGTATGATCACCCAAGAGTGTCAAAACACACTAACTGGGATAGGGCATGGACAGGATCAGATTATCCAGCAGTTCTTGATCCTCTTCGTATTCATTTTGAAATGTAAGGCGTGTACGTGTCTGATTCTATTGGCTGTAGGTCACTTACTGTTAAATTATCCACAGTGTCGGTGCCTCTAGAAGTGTGTAACTGTAGTAATTCACTGAGGTTGTACAACTTTGGTGATTGTAGCTCACACTTATATTTGTGCAGCAGGGCGACAAGGGCAGCGGCATCCTGATGGGAGGTGGAAACACAAAAACTCATGTCTTTGTGTTCAGACAGTGAGAATACGGTTAAAAATAAGATTGCATTCTTAAGACAGGTGGTTTCCTTTCCATTTAAAAACGTTGAATTAAAAACCTTTTGAGCGTTTCCCAATTGGAATCAGCGAATCTCTTTACAGCCTTTACTGTCTCTTATTTAAAAGATCACCCCAGAGCTCTGTGCACTTTATAAGTGTGTATTACCATGACTGGTAGTGTGTGTACTACAGTTTGTGCTTCATCCTCGTGTGCCTGTGTGAGCTGAGTCATTAAACGAACAGCACAGTCAGCCCAGGAGATGAAGGGACGTGCAGCTGGTGACTCCTGTACTCCACAAGGAGAGGTTTTTATCTGTCTCAGGGCGAACACACACCCCCGTCTCAGATCAGCAGCCTCTGTAGGATACACACACGCACCATGTTTAGGTCTAAACGTCTTAAACGCATGCTGTAGCCCTTAATGCTGAGACCTCTCTACTTCAGGGGGATGTTGCTGTGGGGCAGCGTTTGACAGGATCAATAATTCAGTGTAACAAGGAACGTTTTTCTTTGACGCTAAAACTGCATGTTTTGTTGACTAGATTGAAAGAAACGGCCTGTTAGTGTAGCTAAAAGGTAATTGTACCTACACTAGAATATAAGAACAGTCTTTAGCAAGACTATTACAATTCTTAATGTGTTCAGTTTGTTTCCTCGTTTGTATGCCTGTAATAATTTGTCACTTTGCTTCCAAATTGTGTACTCTGACTCACTGCGATCAGGAGGCAGCAGCACCAGGCTCTGGTTTTGCAGTTCATCCAGGGATAGAGTATGTAGGATCTCCAGGAGGGTTTGTTTTTCCTTCTCCTGACACAGGACCAGATACTGGAGGACGGCCTGCCGAGAAACGATCGAGACGTTACGATTACAGCTGGGCGGCACGATGATGTTAACGCTGTCGCCCCACAGCTCTAGAGATTCATGGTTGAATTTATAACCTCTCTCAATGTCTTAACGAAAGCCTTAGGTCAAGTAGGGCTTTTAAAGTGTGTTCCAGTATGAAAGCGTGTGCATGTGCTCTGTCTTGCCTGGCTCCCTGCGAACCTGGATGGAATTAAGTTCATGTGAAATCGAGTGATTGAATTATTACAAAGAAAATAAACGCAAGAATATGTTTAGAGTGAGAGATACGGTCCCTCGGTGGGTAGCATCACCTCCTCACAGCAAGAAGGTCATGGGTTTTCCCTATGTCTGTGTAGGTTTACTCCAGGTACTCAGGTTTTATCCCACATTCCAAGGATGTGCGTTAGGTTAATTGTTTTTGCTAAATTGGCATTGCCTTAATTGTGTATATACAGTCGATTCTGGTTAATGGGACCACATCGGGACACAATGGTTTTGGTCCAAATAACGAGCTGGTCCGATTAAACGAACATGCCCTATGTTACAAGACGGGACGTGCTATGTAACATATTAAATGTTTATTAAAC
>JAVSBV010010359.1:0-12573 GCA_033117975.1 Parotocinclus spilosoma
CCCACACCTGGAACTTTTTCTATTTAAAGACCAATCCCGGTCCTGTAGGTTGCCACGTCGTTTTGGTCCATTCGTGATTTCGCTCGCGCACGCTGCTCACATATTCTGTCCGCCCCTGACTTAACGTGCCCGCCGTAGCGATAGCTGGTTATGTCCCGGGGCATTTATAGCCGATGGACGAGTAGGAGGGGAACCTCCGAGGTGGTTTAGCTATCCAGGGATAGACTCAGGGTTTTTCTCCTCTCCCTTTTGCTCTCCCATGTTATTTGACGTTGTTCTTTCCCTTGCCCTGCATATTTGGGTTCTGCCCTCCAAATCATAATACATAGTGTCTGAAATTCTTTAATTTGGAGTTGTATAAAACCAAACATAAATTGCTTTATATGTTATTGCATTACACAAACTTTTACTAATGACAGAACTTCCAGCTCATTTCAACCAAGCTACACCTGATCTACAGCTATATCTGATCTGAAGCTACTGTACATCTAATCAATTGTTTGACTTGTACTCAGGTGGAGCTGCTGATAGGCTGAACGGAAATCCTCCAGCCTGTATTGACCAGATTCCCCACTCCTGGGATAAAAGATGAAAGGCTGAGTGTAAGCACAAGTCGGGTTACAAGGTCGAGTGTAAACACAGGAACAGTTCTTTTTGTGCACTATATATACCATGTGAAAAGCATATAATAATCACAAGTATAGAAAAGATAAGAAGAAAATCCTCCATCATATTCCTGACATGGCAGGGCCATAACAACCAGCGCAGTGCACCATATATCCCACATGCCTGTGTGCACCGTACATGCATTCATCTTTTCTGCCAGAGTCCAGTAATGAGTACTTGTAAGGG
This sequence comes from Parotocinclus spilosoma, assembly GCA_033117975.1. Taxonomy (NCBI): domain Eukaryota; kingdom Metazoa; phylum Chordata; class Actinopteri; order Siluriformes; family Loricariidae; genus Parotocinclus; species Parotocinclus spilosoma. The sequence goes on from JAVSBV010010359.1 coordinate 853, forward strand.
GGTCTAGACTTCACCTATGTTTAAATCACTGTAACCCGTGACCTCTTATACAGCGCTGCTTTAAACAAAGAGCACAGAAATTGGATGCTGGGGAAAAAAAGAAGAAAGCCTACTGGAATGTGTATCAGCATGAGGATGCTCTCTTACTAATGGATCATCTGGAAAAGTGCCAAAAGTTGGAACCTTACTAATTGAATATAGCATGTTCCATTTTTCCATACAGTGGTTCCATGCACACACAAAGACCTTTGTTACAGAGTTTCTTTTTTAATTGTTATTAAGAAAATAAGATAAAACCAAGTTTTTGACTTGGGTGCATAAATTTGGCACCAGGATTGCAAATCTCCTGTTCCATCTCACCCCAAAGTTGCTCTATTAGGCTGAGATATGGTGACTGTGGAGGACCTTTGACTACAGGAAACGTTGTCATTGTGATTTGGAATTGGCCTTTTAAGACAATGTAATATTGTGAAGCTGCTTTGAGACAATGCTATGTTGTAAAAAGCGCTATAGAAATAAAATTAAATAAAATTGAATTGAATTTTCAGTGATTTTCAAGAAACCAGTTTGAGAAGGTTTGAGCTTTATGATATGGTGTGCTACCCTGGAAATAACCATCAGATAATAATACACTGTGGTCAAGAAGGGTTGCACATGGTCAGGAAAAATACTAGACTTTTAAACAACGCTCAATTGGCATAAAGGAGTTTTCCTCAGTTTCCTGTTCTTAACTGACAGTTGTGGTACCCGAGAGGTTTTCTGCTACTGCTGCTGCTGGTGCTGCCCATCTGCTTCAAGGTGGGATGCTTTGTGTGCTCAGATATGTTTTTCTGATGTTTCCCATTTTATTGTGACACTGTGATGCAAAACCATTTCTGGGTTTAAAAGGGAAGTTGATATGTATGGACATTTATTTTTCTTTCTTTTATTATTTTAGTTAATTGGATTTTTAATAAGGAATGTTTTTAAATACTAAGTAATAAGTAGGTTTTAAATTGATGTTTTACATTTTTTATTAATTCCAGTTTATTTGCATGATATTTCATTTTCCTGTTGAAACAGACTGTCCCTGTAGGAAGAGCCAGAAGTATTTACAGTGGAACCTCAGAATTCAAACTTATTTGGTTCCAAAAGGTCATTTGATCTCTGATTTGTTCAAAGCCACAATAACCAACTCCCCACCCAGAAAAGAAATCTTGTTAATAGGATGAATTCATTCCTGACCCATAAATGTTTGTTTTTTACATCTATATTTGCATGTAATCAATAATTAAAACCACGAATAAAGTAAATAGGCAAATTACAATAATAATAATCAATAAAGACATGAACTGTCCTCTGTGTTTAAACTCAAATGTTTATTTAAACTTGCAGGCAAAAACACAATTTCAAATGGACCGTTTGTTGACCTAATTACCGACTGAAGAGATGTTTGAATTCTGAGGTTCCACTGTATATATCCTTAAGGGAAATACTTTTGGGAGTTCTCTCCTTGGTTGCTCTGGAGTAGAAATACTGTTGCAATAATTGGTGAGGGTGAAACTGCCTGAAGCAGCATACTTAGTACAGTTTAATTCTTCTTTTTGTTCCATTTAGTTATTTGTTTATGTCGTTTTTCTTTCCACTCTAAATAAAAGTCTTATTGGGTTAAAAGTATATCAGATCTTTTTCTCTGATTTATCCACTTTAGCAACCTGGCACCTTGCAACAGGAATGACTTGTAATACACAATGGCAGGTTTTGCCACATTTAGGCAAGCCTTGGGCCCTCAAGCTGTACAGGTTTCACTCTCCAAAAAGAATTTGAATGACAGAGGTTCTGCAGGCCATGAGCTTTACCCTCCAGCTAAAACACTGACCTTCTATTATCATGGGTAATGGATCCAGGACTGAGATTCAGTGTGGCTTCTCTCCAACATATGGTTGATGGTTCCAATATTCGGCAAAAATCAACTTCCAGCATCCATAAATACAGTAAGTCTCCCAAAACTTGGGTCGCAGCTTGGGTGTAATTGCACTGTGATACAGTCCTGGTAGTTTGTACACATGTTGTATGTGGTCATATGCTGGATTGCTTCCAGACTTAAAATTAACAGCGAAAATACTGAACGGGATCCGAACTCATGCGTATTGTCAACTTTATGGCTTCAGAATACCATGAACAATTGTAAATATAATTTAAAGTAGATCAACCTGTCACTTTTAGACCTTGGTTGTAAATAAAGGTCAGTTTAACACCCCTAACGTGGGCATTTTCATAGCTACGGCCATTTATCTTTGGGACGGTAAAAGAGCACACGCTGGCTTTTGAAGCGCTTGTTTGAATCTGAGCAGTTAAGATGTTTTACACACTTCATAATTCAAATTACCGCTAACATCAGCAGACGATAGAAAGAAGACGTGAAGTTCCAACTACAGCCATAAATACAATACATGTACTTCTATGGTTAAATAAAGGTTTTAATACCTTAGATCATCATGATTATATTTTCCACAGGTTTTTCCTTTTAGTAGGTGCTCATGTCCATTTCCTATTTACAGTTAATTAGTTTCAAACAGTTCATAATAATAATAATAATAATAATAATAATAATAATAGTAATATGTTGTTGTTGTTGTAATTATATAGAGCCTTTATTGGAGGGTGGAAGAAGGGAAGTATTAAGTGAAAAGATGGGTTTTGAGTCATGAAGGAAGAGGATTAGCATGGATTAGCATTAACCCATTGACCAACTAAATCCCATCGGTCATAATAATGACTATGAAAAATGAACAATACAAAAAACACTTTAAATATTACAACTGTATTTGTTATTAACAGTCACTACTGTGACCAGCAGGATTAGATAAAGCATTTACAGTTTTCAATACACACGCCGGTCACTTTATTAGATACACCTTGCTAATACCTGTTAGTGCCTTAAGAACTGCCGTAATTCATCTTGGCCTAGATTTAACAAGGTGCTGGAAACATTTCTTAGGGATTTTGTCCATGCACATGCAAGAAGTGAATCACCTGTTAAAAAAAAAATAGGATTGGTCCCTGCTTTGGACCCTGCATAGCCAGCTGGACCCTGCGATTCCATTCTGACCTGATTTGGATTAATAAAGATCATGTAAGGGAGAATGCAAGCCTACAGACAAAACAACAGCAAACACATGAAATGGGTTTCACATGAATGATGAAAACGGCGACATTATTACCATACAGTGGAACTTTAGAATTCAAATTTAATTGGATCTAGAAGGCCATTCAAATTCGGATTTTCTTTAAATCAGAATTAATGTTATTTCAGACTTACCCTTAGGCTGGGGGATATACTTACAGGTTGTACTGATTTTCAGAAGTCCAAAACTTTGCTCAAATGTAGTAGTAAAAAAACCCCTAAACGAACAAATAAAGAAGTTTTTAATTCTGACGTGCCACTGTACAAAATGGATTAACATGAATACAGAAAGAATATGGCAGGCTGTTATTGATTGGGTGCATTTAGAATGGGTTCAGCAATTTTCTCTTTTTCTATAACCCATGCCCATACATACAGTAACTGCTGATCTGTGTCTTTCAGAGGAAAACACTGTGGTGTTCAACAAGCCTGCAATATATGGAATAAGTGGAACCTTTGCTATACAAAAAAACCTCCAGGTGTTTAAATAAGTCAAATTAAATTTCAATTATTATTTTTTTCCTACATGTCTGACTTGTATTTCTACTTGTGTTTTCCGAATACTTAGTTTTCAAATAAACAAAGGACAGCGCCAATGTAGACAGGAGAAGTTTATCTTTGAATCCCAGGCAGGTGTACAAACATTATCACAGGATGACTAAGTATATGTGTGTGTTTTTAAAAACCTGCTCTCTGTTTCCTTAGACAGGATAGAAAACGACACAGAATTCATACTGTTTGTTGTCATTGCAGAAGAAGCTCGAAATATGTCGTATTATGCTCATGATATTATGCTGCCTCCATTCTTCCTGTCATTGCCATATCTTACACCTGACAGCGGTTAAACTTTCACAACATTTTTAACAATGGCGCAAGACATCTCACACACTCAAGGAGTTTGTCAGGAACAAAGTTGCAATATTAAGGTGTTTAGGTGAGAAAAATCCTGAAGTTTCTAAAATGAAGCACACACTGATACCACTACTACTGCTCCAAAAAGATCAAATATTTTCTGTTGTGAGCACAATCAAGATGCACCAATAAACCCAGGGAATTTTGTCTTTTTGTTTATTTAGCTTTGCATTAGCTCCAGTGACCATACATGCCAGGAGCAAGGTTGGATCGATACACACTGGGCTAGGGGTTTCATAGACTAGCCGACTACAGCATCCCATGGTTACTATGGATGTTGTTGTCGACTAGTCGGAATAAGAAAAAACAGTACCGTAATAAGAATGCATTAAGTGAAAAAATCCCGGAATGTATAAACACAACAGTGCTCATAGTACAGTATGCAGTAACCTTCAAGAAAGAAGATATATATATATATATACATATAAATACAAAAGACATATGTTGTCTTAATTATCTTTTTTTCACCATTTCCAAACCTCTGCTGGTCTAATTATTATCAAAGAAAAGCTGTTTGCGTATTTGGAAAAGAGGTACCATTGTAAAAGTACTGTATAATCAATTTTGTCTATTTATTTTTTAATTTATAAGTAAACGCATAAGAGCTGTATTCAGAGATATGAGGTACTGGTGTAACACTGGGTCTTGCTCTGGTAGGAAAATAAGCACTGATGTTGCATTGTTTTGCAGTTATTTATTGTCATCATTAGCCTGAGAAGGCACTGAAACACTGAGAAGGCACAGATTCGGCGTCTCCACTGCACTAATTAAACTCAATATAAAGATTCAAGAGTTTTCGCTTTGGCTATGAAAATAAGGAGTAGTTGACTGTTTTTTTATTAGTAGTCAAATTTACTAGTCTACACTTGGCCAACCAAAGTACCAGGAGTAAACCCATACAGACACTGGGAGGACAAGCAAACTCCGCACGAGTTGTGGTCAGGATCACACCTCCAGAGATCCCCAGTGAGGTAACCGTGCTAACCACTTTTTCCACTTCTAACTGAAGTATATTTACCACAATACATGGCTTCTTTTCCCATGAATGTGGAAGTTATTGGTGCATAAATGTCCTGTATTTATGAGTCTGGGATGTTTAAGTTGGAGGTGCCTGACGAGACAGGAGGTAGGCCTCATCTTTAAATACTGTAGATGACATTATTTCACACAAAAGTCAGATGGATTTACATAGTTTTTTAAGAAAAAGTGGCCTATATAAAGCCATAGTTCCAACCCATCGGCAGATGAGTTTTCACATTGGTTGTGAATCCTCTCTTAGGCAATCCTGGGTGCTTGATTTCATACTGTTCTTCTTTGTAATAAACTTTTTTTACACACACAAGTAAGACGGTCAGCTGAGAATCCTTCATTATCTTCTCAGCATTGCTATTTAATAAACATCACAAGTATTACCACCTAAAACAGGAAAGAACCCCTGAGGGGTTTGTATTGATAAAAAGAATGCATTTCATATGAAAATCCAGCATATAGAATGCCTTTAAAAGAAAACTTTGGTAGCGCTCTCAGGGATAATGATGCAACCACAGGGCAAGAGTCAGCAAAGCAGTTAATAAGTTCCTATTACATAGGAATATGTGTAAATAAACAGGGTCACAGGACACACTGAGCGCTGCATTGTGGACTTTTCGCAAAGGCTGCCAAACCCATTGTTGAGGTTTCTCCATTGGTAGCATTCTTCGGACAACGTGGCATGTTGTCCAAAAAAAAAAAGTTCTGAAAAGTTTGGAACTTTCTGGGTTGATAACTTTTTAAGTACAAGATATTCTGGTGGCGGCAATCAATTTCTCAACAATTCTGGTCTTCTTTGATATTCTACATGACCACCTTCCCATTGGAAAAACAGTCCTTGATCCAATATGGAAGATTTTTAGATGGCTTCCGTGTTCCAGACAGTGCCTAAAAGATAGGACCCCCTCACCCATTACTTGCTGGGTTATATCAGATATGTAATTTTCCCTTTTGTTGAAATAAAAGGGTGTTGTGTGTTTTGACTTACATTTACTGCATTTAGCAGACACCCTTATCCAGAGCGACTTACAACTCATACGGTCTAACAATTCAAGCAATGTTGAGTTAAGGGCCTTGCTTAAGGACCCAACTGTGGCAGCTTGGCAGAGGTGGGATTTGAACCCTGGGCCATTAGGCCCAAAGACCAGTACCTTAACCGCTTGGCTACCACGGCCCCAGACTTACCTTGTAGTATCAGGTATAAAATATTATAAGCTAAATATAATATAAGGTACAATTCAAAACTTACTTAATAGTCTTAATAGTAATGTGATGTATGTTCTGTTGTGGTCAAACCATAACCATAACCATGTTTATCACTTCATCATTTGGTTTACACATATGCACGTTTATGATCATTTGTCCAGTATACACAGTCAAACCTAAAATCAACAGGATGTTTAATATGAAATGTCTAAAAAAAACCATGAGCGCTACAACAACTCTAATTTCTGTGTCTCACACGATCTTCTTCTAACTCTCAGAAGGTAATTTTGCTGGAACTAATGAGAAGACAGAGGGAAGCTGCTCCTCAGCTAGTTAAAACAGCTTTGATGAACTGCCGCTGTCCCATGGCTTACATTGTCATTATCCTGACACTAGACTCAAGCGAAGTCTAAAGAAAATGAAAAATTGATTTACTTCACTTTTCCTTTGAAGCAAAATACCAAGGCTCTCATGATGCAGTCGTGCTGCACAGCTCGTCCCAAGCTTCAAAATCTGATGCCTGAGTATTTAACGGTGCAGTTAAGAGCAGTGTGAGGATGAGAATAACACCGTTTTCAACGACATATACACTGATGAGCCAAAACTTTATTACCACCTGCTCTGCAATAATGTTTAGTTAATCACTGGCAATGAAAGAGCAGAGCAACTAGGGAGAAGGACAACAAGGTCTCAAGCAGCCAGAGGTGGAAGACGAACGCACATTCTTTACTTGAGTAAATAAATAAAAATGCTAATAATCTGATTTGAAAAATAAGGTAAAGTTAAAGTATAGCTTATATGCTTTATTTAGTATGTGTTACTAAATGCTTTTCAATTAAAAAAGTAAGAGTGTTCATTTAAAAAGTCTCAATTTTTGACACAGGATGTTACTAATTGGAGGTAAAAGGCAAATTATATCCATTACACTGAGAGTACACAATGGTTTGTACTACAGCTACAACTCCACCAGAACAGAGCACCAGTGCATCATACTCCCTCAATCATCTATCCTCTGTCCTTGTCCCACCACTTCCACATGTAAACATGTGTCATTATGTAATTTAGCAGAGCAAATACAATTCCAATTGATACATTCTTACAATCCAAGCAAATGTGGGGTCCTTGCTCACAGACTCACTGTGTTTTTTGAACCCTGGACTTTATGGTGCATCATCCAGTACCTTAAATGCTAGGCCACCACAGTCTCTTCCATTAACGCAAGGTAGACAAGTTATTGCATGCATATTCTTGTCGTCATATCATAACCAGAAGTTACTATAACTTTACCATTGTAGTCATCTGATTGCCTTTGTTTATTGATAAGCCTCCAATTGTTGCAGACTCATGTTTTGTCTCATGTTTTGGGACTGTTGTGGCCTAGTGGTTAAGGTACTGGACTATGGACCAGAAGGTCCGTGGTTCAAATCCCACCACTGCCACAGTTGGGTCCCTGAGCAAGACCCTTAACCCACAATTGCTTGGATAGTAATACTGTATTAATTGTCACTCTGGATAAGGGTGTCTGCTAAATACTGTAAAGGTCTATCCTCTAATTATAGTTATAAGCTAATCACTTCTGAATCTGGGAGCACCCAATAAGTCTTTGAGTCTGGCCATGATGATTTGTCCCTTCATAAAGTGACTCAGTCTTTACTTGACTTTAAACATGTTGACAACAAGAAACAACTGTTCACTTACTGGGTAGAATAGAATGAACGCTGCTTTGCCAGTCATGATTACAGGGGCCTAGAACATTGTTGCAGCATTGGGAGAGCAACTTCAGACATGACCCCAACCTGTTTCCCTGTGGTGGGCTAACATACATTAGAAAATCATATGCTTGCTTTATGAACACGTTTGAGTGTATATGTATATGTATTCTGAAAAAAAGTCACCTTAAATAGATTTAAATAGCCTTAAATAGCCTTTTTTAAATGATTTGTATTTTCCCTTTATGCTTTATGTCTACTTGTATAATTCTCACAATGTAAGATGGTCAGCATCTAAGTGGACCAAGTCTCTCTGGGAATGCACTTACTGTATGTGCTCTGCAAATGCTGTCATATGCATGCTTAGTCATTCAGTAGTCTGGCAAACAGGTTGTAAAAGCTGCTCACATTTATAGATGCTGTTGCTGCTGTATTCAAGTTATTGCACATGTGAATACTTAGCAAGAGGCTGTTTTCATAATACAATAATGCATAAATACATACATACATACATACATAATTAATCATAATAATCTAATACAGCAGAGTGTCTTTCAGTCATTTAGAAATGTTACAACAGCTGCAATATAGTTGGTGCATCTGTGGTGTATTAAATACACACCATGACTACACAAGAGAGTCTGTAGGCTCTATTTTGGAAATAATGTTGTTCAACAAAATGTGCAGTCAAGCTAAGAGCCTGACTCTGAAATATCGGAAATCTATATCATTTGAATTCCCAGAGATGTCATGAGGACAGAAAGATCACATGGTCTGGTACTTCTGTCGGACCAATCTTTCTGGTACTGAAAATAATATTTACTAAATGCTTCAGTCTGCCTTCAGCTACGAGAACTGTAGCACATGATGGCAGTTTCCTAGTACTGCAGCCTAGAGCCTAGATGAGGCAGATGAAGACGCCACAGTGCATGAACCAGATGTTGAAAACGACATTGATCCAAAATGGTCATGATGTTTAGGATAAGAAGCATCGGTTACAAGTTATGACAACATGCCACTTCACTGCAGAGCACACACACACACATACTCTGACGAATGCTTTTTCACCTTATCTGTTAAGGTGCATCCACTGCAGATCACGGCATATTCAATTTGGCACAAGTTTTATGCTGGACTCCCTTCCTACAAACTCTTGTTATTTATCTGGGCTTGGGGGGCCAGCCCTAGGAGTATACTCACAGTGACCTTTTTTGGTCTAAAAACCCTGTGCATAATGCTTCCCCCCTACTTTAAGTTGCGGACCTCCACCTGGGACTGAACCCAGGCCCTCTGATTCTGCCATTTGCAGCAGATGGACCTACATACTTATCCAGCAAGGCTGCTAACATTAGGACTTTAGAGATGCCAGTTGACCTAACTCGTATTTTCGGAACATGGGAGGGTCCTGGAGTATCCAGTGAAGACCCACACAGGCAGTAGTGTGGATACTGGACCTCTAAACCTGGTCTTCAGAACTGTGAGGTGGTAGAATAAATAACTGCACCACCATTAACCATTAACACCCATTAGTTATACACTATATGAAATAATGTGTATGTTTCCAAGCATGCAATAAATATAAACATTGAAGTATTAAAGGATGCTTGGGTAGGTCTGTCTTGCAGATTGGTTTGGGCATCCCATGCAGGCATGACTGACTGAATCTGAGGGAAAGGAGGCCAGTCAGGGGATCATCAGATGCTATTGCAACATGAATGGATTGGTCTCCTGTTCCAGACACGTTAAACACCCTGTGTTTTCCAGGGATAGGCCCTGGAGACGCATGACCCTGACCAGGAAACAGAGTTAAAATGTGAAGAAACTAAACATATATGGATAAAAGCCTTTTTTGATGATAAAGGTTTCAGAAATATATTGAAACACTAATATTTTTAGCAGACGCCCTTATCCAGAGTGACTTACAGCTCATAGAGTTTTACAATTTAATACATTGCGAGTTAAGGGTTTTACTTCAAGACCCAACTGTTGGAGCTTGGCAGAGATGGGATTTGAACCCTGGACCATCAGACTTAGAGTCCAGTATCTTATCCGGTAGGCTACCACAGTCACAGGTGCATTAGACGTTGCTGAAAGAGTAATATTCAGTTCACGTGTAAATACTTTTCATTTTGATATTCAACAAAATGTGTAATTTGTCCAGTGGTTTTCAAACGTCTGCGCTTCCAAATACTCCAGCACCCTCTAGTGCCCATTTAATCCCAAGGATAATATTTCGTCCTCCACTGCCAATCTTCATTTAAACCCCATTCAAGCCTATAAGCGAATTTCAAAGATTCATGGGAGCTTCTTGACATTTGCAAACAAGAATACAATCCACAGAAGTTTTTTTCATCAATATGAAGCCAGAAAAGAGCAATTATGGTGGATTAAGATTGGAAAAGATGACCTTCAGTCTGCCAAACCCAAACTGGTTTCCCCACTGCCTAACTTGAAGGAATAGAAGCAATTAATTAACAGTTTTATGATGCACTACATATACTGTACGTGCTTAGATTTGAACCTATTAATGCTGAGATCAATTATTATTATTATTATTATTATTATTATTATTATTATTATTATTATTATTATTATTATTATTATTATTATTAGTGAATTTCCCCACTGTGGGACTAATAAAAGACTATCTTATCTTATCTTATTATTAATGCGTGTTTTAAATTTTTTATGGATATTTTTCTTGAACACATTAAAGATTTATGTGGCTCCCTTAACAAAGTAATATCTGTTCAAATATATATGCAAAAATGTTTTGCAACTGTTTGCAGTTTATTAGCTACTGTTTTTATGAACACTAGTAAGATCATCACCAGAAAGGGGTTATGGTGTTGTCAGCTGGTATTTTCAACAAGAAGCGAACCAGCTTGGCCCACCATAAACAAGCTTGGACCAGCGTGCCCTTTTTGCTGGTCACTGTGTTTTTATTTTACAGGGTCGATGGATAACTGGTGACCCTTTTAAAAAGACCAGAATACAAAAGTGCTAAAAGGGGGTTGCTGTCAGAACTGTTTTGTTCAATATCTTGTTGTACAGTTTAGCAGTTTTGTTCAAGTGGGTTTACTCAATAGCTCTTGTTTCTTTCCACATCCCAGTTACATGCATTAGGTCAACTGGTTGCTCTAACTTAGCCCAGTATTAGTGTATATGCGATATTGATCAGGCCTGGAGAGGATCGACTCCTTCAGGCTACAGAAACCTCTGAATTTTGGCAAGTAATAAGCAGTGCAATACACTACCTTCTCAAATGAGATTCTCAGCAGAAAAAAAAGTGAGGAAAAGCAGTGGTCTTGACAACAATCACAGTGCCTTTGTTTTACACTTGCAATGGATTATTAAATAAACTACATAAGATAGTCGATTATTTATCATGAAATAAGCTTTGTGTTCATTCTGTTTTAGGCTTGTTTAAGGTAGACTAAGCTATATATGCAGGGGGAGGGCAACACGGGGGCTCGGTGGGTAGCACCACTTGCTTCACAACAAGAAGGTCCCGGGTTCAATCCCAGGATGGAGCGGCCTGGGTCCTTTCTGTGTGGAGTCTGCATGTCCTCTGTGTGTGTCTGTGTGGGTTTACTCCGTGTGCTCTGGTTTCCTCCTACAGTCCAAAGACGTGTGTTAGGTAAATTGGTGTCTCTAAATTGTCATTGACTTGTGTATGTATGACTGGTCTTGGAATGA
>JAVSBV010010379.1:0-12573 GCA_033117975.1 Parotocinclus spilosoma
GACTCAGGCGGCCGATGCTCTAGTGTTACTTCTCGTTTTTGGTGAGTATTCATCCGCTGAGTAAATACTCTATTGTACTGTTTTTAACTGTTCAATAATCAAGCAACACACATGCTCCGTCCGTACCGAGCTTACAGCACCAAAATATCCTACACATTGTGTAGATACCACAGCTATTTACTGTAAATCATCATATTTGATCATTTATATCATTCCTTTATTGTTAGAGTTAATATATAATATTTAAATGTACTATACTTTTTATACATTTTGTGACTTTTTTTAATGTAAAAGTTCTGCAAAGACCCGCAAACCTGCAGTATATTTTTTCCATTAATATTTATTGAAACCCCACGATGCACCGAGTCCACGAAAGGTGAACCACGAAGTGGCGAGAGAACATTGTATATCTAAAAAGAAAATCCAAGGCATCTCTGCTTAATAAGAAGAGAACAAGGGTCATGCAGCTAATAATGACCAAAAGCATACAACAACATCTTACAAAGGATGGATCCAAAACAAAATGTTAATGAAAAGGTAAAGTTTTGGATTTACCAGAGTCAAAATCCTAAACTTAGTCCAATAGAAATATTGTGGATGGACTTAAAGAAATCCCACCAGCATTCCAGAGTTAAAGCTGTACTCTACAGAAGAAGGGACTAAATTAGCTCAAAGCTGATTAATTAGTTTAAAATAAGCAACAATTACCAGCTGTTTAGTTGATTTGAGTGTTGGGTTGAAGGCAACTGGACTTTTTCTTGGGTCTTGAAGATGTTTCACTTTTTTATCTGAAAGTTTCTTCAGTTGAGAAGTCCAGCTGCCTTCGACTTAACACTCAGGTCTATCATGACCTGGATAGCTTAGAACTTACACAGACAGCTGTTTAGTTGCAGTTGTTGCTGCCGAATGGTATCTAAATGGAAATTGACACGTTCATTTACTTCTACCACTTACATTATGTACTGTTGAATCATTTACCTGAAAAAATAAATGTTATAATATAATGCTCACAGAAATGAAGATATACTTCAATGAAATATCCCATAATGAAATAGCCCTTTTTTATGTGAACATTTTATTCTAATTTGTTAGTTATTTTATTCTCTTTGGCTACTTTTATGCAAGGATATAAAACTCAAAAGGGTTGTATCCTGTGAATACTGTGAGGCTGTGACCAAACGTAGCTGAGTATGGAGGTAAAATATGACGTGTCATCCTCACTCAGTGGCTGCGTTATAGGTTGGATTTGAACTCATAATGTCCTGTTGGATTTGCATTTACATTGATGTTAATTAGCAGACACCCTTATCCAGAGCAACTTACAGTTGATACAATCTTACAGTCTAAGCAATTGTGGGTTATGGGCCTTGATCAAGAACCCAACATTGGCAACCTGGTAGGAGTGGGATTTGAACCCTGGACCTTCTTGTCCATAGTCCAGTACCTTAACCATTAGGCCACCACAGTCTACAGTATTATATGATATACTTAAAAAAACAGGTTAGGCTCACTACATAGAAAAAGAAAAACATTGTTTCAAGAAACTGAATGCTGAGGGTCATGGGACTTTATTAAGCGTAAGACAGCCACAGAGCCTGGATCTAAAGTCATAACCTTCCTGGTAGTCCAGGTGTCAGGGTTTGGTCCCTGTTTTCTGATATCCACCTGTTTTTTTATATTTACTAGTCATTCAGCAAACGCGCTTCTCCTGAGGGACTTACGGTTGATCCAGTCTTGCAATCCAAGCAATTGTAGGTTAACAGCTCAAGGACCCAACTGTGACAGCTTTGCATAGGAAGTATTGGACCTTGGACCTTCTGGTACCTTAACCACTAGGCAACAACAGTCCCGCACTTCTGTTCCATCACAGACCTCCTCTACCTGACCTCACCTGCAGCTAAAGTCCCTGAGTCTCATCGCGGTTCTCCCTGGCCTGTAATCTGACGTATCCAGTCATGGAGCAGACCTGCACCTTCTGGATCAGCTGATTCTCCTCGTCTGCCAAGCATTTTTCCCTCACTCTATTCCCCTCAGTTTATTTTATGTATGTGTATGTACACTGCTTACAAAAATGGGGGATATTTCCTTATGGAACAATGAATTTCATTTTGAAATATCCCCTCATTTTAGTGAGCACTATATTATTTGTATTATTTATATAAAACACTTGTGTTGACCCCTTACTCCTGTGTTCAGCCCTACAAAGAGGTGGGGTTGTGCACCATTTGGTATGCTGAGCCTACTACCATAACCATTGCACATTTACTTATTTTCCTTTAGTTCGTCCATGTTTGTTTATGTGATTTTAAAACCTCATTATACATCATTCCACTACTTAATTAGTAAGAATGGTCCACTATCAAAATGATACATGGTCAGTTGGTGGTCATACTGTGGTCTCTCTCCCTTTGCGTAGCAACAGATGATTTACTATCAGTTACAGTATAACTTAAATGCAGCTATATGTTATATTGCTATGACTGTAAATACAATTTCACTGTTTTTCCCTAAGTAGGCTGAACATCTTTAGTGTTGACAGATGTTTGATGCACCATGCAAACAGGATGCGGCGCAAACCGTCGTGTAAACTCATTTCACAAATGAATATGCCCTGCACCAGTTTGGGCGCTGCAGGCTTTCTCATGCTCGAAGGCTGAGAGCAGTGCGAGCTTGCAGGTGTGAGAATGAAGCAGCTCTGCGGTAAGTGGAAGAACAAAAAAAAGGTTTGTTCTGAGACTGCTCAAACCACATCCTCTCCTCTGTCTAACTTTACATCTTCACACCGGGTTCAGCAAGCAGAAACCACATCCTGTCTTTAGCTTCCCCGTAACACGTTTCATGCTACAAGTCTGGCTTTACATTTAGTAATAATTAAATACTATAAGCACTTAAAGCTATTGTGTGTAGTAACATGTCTTTTTTCTTTTTATATGCAGTACCGTTCAAAAGTCTTAGTTTACCATTAAAATAGATATAATATTGTTTTAGAAATAAACGTTTAGAATAGTGACCATATAGGATTTTTTTCTCAGTCAGAAAATACAGGTAAAATGTATGCAGTTTGCAACGGCTACCATAGCCTACATAGACAAGCATTAAGCAATTGATCTTCATCAGAAGTCGACCATACATTCTGAAAAAGCTTGATTAGGAATGGCCTTTTGGAAGGGAAACACTTTCTTTAAAAAGGAAAACAGGGTAAAACTTTTATATGCAAACGCTCACAAAGACCAGAATGACAGTAAGTAATAAAAAGTATTATGGAGTGAATCTTCAACGTTGGAAGTTTAAAACGTTTAGGTCGACACTATGATATATTTGATCATGATGTCATTGCTAAAACAACAAATCTAATGGTGGCCTAAGACTATTGCACAGTAGTGCATGCAAATAAATTGGGTATTCCATAAGTTTAGCATCATAGAGTAGATTAAGCTATTTTTATTTATCAAAATGACATCATGAACGGTTGTTAAATCAAATCCATCAAAGCCATTTAGTACCTGTATCTGAATTTTACAGACAGTATCCAGACAGTGTGCCATGTTTACTTTCATGTTTCATGTTTTACATTCCAAAATCTATTTTGCATGTGAGTTAACTTTCCTTTAGTCACCCTATTATAAACATAGCAATGACCAAAACATCAGTAATCTCCTACAACAGCGGAAAACAAATGTCAGCGTTAAGCACCCACTCAATTTCAAATCTGCACTTTCCACTGCAAGGTTTGGTGAAAGGTTTGTTCAAAGAAGCTAATATGCTGTGAAACTTTACATGGGCGTATTATTTATAGCAACACATCTAGATTATTGTTATTTCCTTTTATATGGGTATCATTTTGTCTTGTCGATTGCAGTTTGTCCAAAATGCCACAGCTAGATGTCTTACCAGTTCAAGAAAATGAGAAAGTATCACAACAGTCATGGCCCTCTGTCAGATAAAGAATTAACTTACATGGTACTAAAATCTTACATGGTCTTGATCCTCAGTATATCAATGACATGACCAGTCCATGTACTATAAAAAGGCACTTTAATAAATTAAGATAATAAATGACCTGTCATGTGTTCAAGATTAAAACATGCATTTACGTCACTGAGTCAGATCACTAACAACTACTGATTACTTTAAGACTAACGTTTTTGACGTATGATCATGCTTGACTTTTTTTTTTTTTTCCTAAGCTTATAACCTAATTTTAATTGGTATTTATACTGTGTGGCATTTACACTTGTATTTTATTCACTGGGTCGTTTGGGTTTATGTTATTCTACTCTGTTGATATGCCTCTCAAGTAGTCAAAAATAGATAGAATTTAATTAAATTCAAATTCAGTTACTGTTGTTAAATAAACATGCAAAGATGAGTTACATTTCATAATGCTTTATTGGAGTAACAGAATCCCATTTTATTTTTTTAGTATATTTATCTAAACCTGTATCTGTTTTGTATCTATTATCATTTACATAATAAAATAGTGAACATAAAAGGAAACATTTAATAGCATAATAGCTTTTTTACTTGCAATATATGTTTTATGCTTAGCAAAAACTAGCTAAATAAATTACATTAAATGCAACACACATGCTGTTATGTACATTACTGACTTTGATTTGTTGTAATAACATTTATAGAGTAACAGGTTAGCTTAACAATGATGGGTGGAGACTAATGCCTCAGTCATCCTCCAGCAGTTCCTTCTTTTTTTTATTCTGCAGGAAACATGGAAAGAAGTCCCATTTTATTTGTATTTTACATCATTAATCGATCAAATTCCCAGTAATTCAACTTGTGTGTTTGGGATTGCTTGTACCTTGCATTTCCACACCACTGCAGTGACAAACACAGAATACAACAGACTCTTGCACAGAAACATCAAGTAGCTCAATTGGAACGTGTTCAACAGCCGTACTGAAAGCAGAAATAGACAAACATCAGCTTTTCTGGAAAATGATTTATAATTAACAACTTTTTCCTGTTCAGAGTTTAAGTGGCTCCTGCAAAATGCACTGCACATGTTTATGCATGGCCCCGTGTGGGGCGCCAGTCCATCATAGGAAGTTGCAGGAGCCCCTTTGCAACTTCAGAAAATAATTTCCTGGCCAGCCTCTCCTCCCTCAGGCATGGCCGGTCACATCTACATGTGACACCTGATCTGGCCAGATGGAGGCTTGCATATTAGACCACTGCACCACAGAGTGCAGAGCTTTATTTGGTAATGAGCTTGATTATTTTACACAATAATATAGGAAAGTTTAATCTTACCTGGTAATGGATCTGAAAAGAAACAAGTAAGAAATGTTTCATTAATAAAGTACAAACTATTAATTATAGCATAACCACTGAATTCAAATGCATTTTCACTTAAACAGTTGGACATCAAAACCTTTTTGAATCAAAATTCTGACTTCAAACATTGGTACCCTAAACGAAACACTCAATGGTAAGATCTTAAAAAGACAATGCATGGAATCCAGCCCAGTTTTTGGCCATAATGCGCCAATATTTTATGCAAAATGCCATTAAACACTAAAGAAGGTGGGCTTGGGTGCAACCATAGGCATATTATAATTGTAAAATGTATTATATTATTACTGTTTTATATGATTATTTTATTTTATTATAGTATATGCATATTATAACAGTGCCATATGTTTATTTTTACTTATTGCATGTCTTTATATTTCAGTCATTTCATGCATTTATTGGTAATGATGATTCTTATTATTACTAATATTATTGTCTTGCAAGAACCAAACCATTTGGAGGAAATAAGTGCCTGTAGAGCTCAAAGACAGGATTTTGAGGAGGCACAGATCCCAAGAAAAGTTTGGGACAACCAGGACCACTTCCTAGAACTGGTCGCTCTACCAAACTAATCAATCAGGAGAGTAGGACCTTGGTAAGAAAGATGACTAAGAACCCAATGGTCAGTCTGAGCTCCAAAGATCCTGCTTTAAAATGTCTGAATATTTTAGTTTCTAATTCATAATACATTTGTAAATAGAAATAACTTTACACAACTGAAGTCCAAATACTCATGGATGAGCAGCAACAAACCATTAGCTTGTATGTTTCAGATAAAAGACGTGATTCTACCCTGATTCTACCGTTATAGTTGAAAAATTGTTTGCCTTTACAAATAATAAAAAAAAAAAACTACATTCAGAGTTGTAGGGTTCTAGATTGGTAGAAGGTTAGTTACAGCATGCTGTACCTGGTTTGTATTTAATGGTGTCTTGATGTATTACATATTTCTTTCCATCATAGAAATGAACAACACAGGTGAAATTGTTCTTGATGTCGGTCCACTCAGTTTGCTGAACATTCAGTCTGCTGGTCATCCTGTACATATTTGTTTTTGGATCTTTATCAGCCCTGGGGTCTGTCGCAACACCATGCATCCTTTCTTTCCTGTTGACTTGCCAGGTAATGTTAACATGGTCAGGATAAAATTCAGTGACCACACACAGTAAGGTCACAGTATCATTTTTGTTTTGTTTTTTGCAGAGTTGTTTGGGCGAAGGTGGCAGCAGTTCAACAGTCGGTTTGGTGATGTTTATTTTGGGGTCTTAGGAGACAAGAACAGTGGAAGTGTGTTAGGTTAAAACATTTAGAATTGATTTATTCATGACAAATGTCATATATACTTCATATTCGGTTATGGGTTTTTAAAAATATAATTTGGAAGAACAACATTCTGATTCCATGATCGTTTCTTTACTTAGAAAAAACCCATTAATTTAATTTAATATAAAACTATTTAACAGATAAATGTATGATTGCAGAGCAGCAGTTAATGCTGTCACCTCACAGCTCAGAGAACCCCAGTGTGTGTGTGTGTGTGTGTGTGTGTGTGTGTGTGCCAGTCTGTCTGTCTGTCTGTCTGTCTGTCTGCATGTGGCACCCTATCTGTGATCCTAAATAAATGATTATCCTGATCTTGCCTGAAATACAAGTAACATTGTTCCTGCTATGGTTTTATTACATTCATTAATTGTTTCCCATTTATTATTTTTAACTAAACTTTTGATACTTCATAATAAATTTGCTATAAAAATTTTATCATTTAATTTAAGCTTTATGGCCTATTTTTTTGGCCTTTTTTGCATTGCTTTCTCACTCTAGTAAAGGATGTCTGTGAGATATTTCACTTAGTTATATAGAAAGCATTAATTTCTTTGAGGAGCTTAAATGAATTGCCTAATAAAAATTCATGCCAATTGAGTGGTGGCGGGAAAAGTGATAGGTGCAGGAGATTCTGACAAACAACTTTTGAGGGAGATCAGCACATATTTTGAAGTTCTATAAATAATTATATTAATAAAAATACAACTAAATAATGAGGGTTTGAGGTTCACTGTTGTAACTAATTGATTAAAACAGTTGTAGATTTCCCTTTTTGCAATATTTGTGTATCCTTATTTCCTCTGTCTTTACACAGATGAAGCTTTTATGTAACACAATTAATAAATATCAGAGTACAGAAAATACAATTCCTTATTTACTACATATAAAAACTATTATACTGCCGTAAGTACATAATGAGTAACACAGCTCAAACTGGCTTATCATCTCAGTAGCTGGAAAAAATAATATTAACAGTAATACCCATTTGTATTCCAAGCAGCATAAGTAAAATAAAAAATGCACACATATTTTGGATAATAATAAGATTAACAATAACCTTAGATATTTGAGCCTAGTCATATTGTTATTTATAGAATCTCATGCAAGTTTGGCACCATTTAATTTGGTTTTTTGTGTGTTTTTTATGTAAAGATGTTAAGCTTTTCAGATGATCCACATAAAAGCTCTAAAGACTGAATAGCTTTGTTCATTGATCTGGAAGTTTTTTAATATGAACAAAGCATCATTTGACATGGAGTACCTAAACTTTTGCATAAGATTTGTAAACCTATTCTGGACTATTGGTATCCAGTTATTGGTAAAAACCAAGCTGAGCAGCATCTACTTTATTTACATTCATCTTCTTTATACAGATTCTAGAGTAAGGAATCAACTTACATTATTTAAAAATGAATACATTTAAGAGCATCAGGAAAATATTACAGAAGTTTGAGGCATTACTTTTTAATTTTTCACCAATGCTTTTAAATTGTTTTCTTAATGGTCCATACTGTAACAGGTTTTTTTCCCTGTGGAGGTGCTTTATATTATTTGACAAGGACAACTTTTACATAAGGCTGTAGATCCAAATTTTGATTGATTGTAACCTGTGGTGAATATAATCAATAACTATAAGTAACTTTATGGTAAACATCAGATATAAATGTATCTAGCTTTTACCTGGCAGATTAAACTACTTTACTGAATTTATATACACCAAAATCACACATATACCTTTTCATCTTTCTTTGAACAAATCGCCAGCTTAAGCTTGGTTCATTTCTAAAGTGTAATTCTAATATTGCAATTATAACTTATAAGTTCACTTACCTAAAACAGTTAGTTTGGTCCCTTGTCCAAATTCTAATTTGGCGTAACTAGTACACAATGATTTAAGTCATACCAAGAACATTTTTGGCATTCTCTTGTCTCCCATCTCACAATCCTTATTAGCACCATTTACATATAATATATTATACAGACAAATGAAATATCCCATAATAAAAAATCCCCTAATTTTTGTGAGCAGTGTATTAAACCATGGTTTGTTTATTTGTTTCTTGTATTTGTAAGTGTTTCGTTTGTATCTTTTCGTTGTAACCTGTGTAAAGTGTGTCATGATAATTAAACTGACTGGACAATTAACTGCTCGGATAATCAGGAATAAAACCCAGCAATTTGCAACCATCATTTTGTTAGATCATTAAAAACAAACTCACCTAAGACTGTAAGTCTTGTCCCTCGGCCAAAAGTCAAGTCAGAGAAGCTACACACTGACTGAGGGCCGTACATTAACTGAAACTTAAAGCCATTGATGTCTATCAGTGTTTGGGGCCCCTCGTTTACTTAAGACTGGGAATGAGAGAGTTTCCCATAAAACAACTTGCACACAGAGAGGCCTCTTTAGAAGAATGAGTGTAAAACTAATAGCGTATTCTTATTCTAATATCTCAATTACGACTGACACACTTTCATGATATCACCATGATATCACCACTTCATACGTTCAGATCATCAGTGGTGGCTCCTGGTCTTTTAATGAGGGGAAGCTCATTGTTAGCTTATATCATAAAATTTGTCTGTTCATTTATACGTAAATTCTTTTCTCCATTCCTTTTTAAGAAAATGGTCTGTGGTCTTTTCCAGGGACATGACCAGTGTCCTCTCGAAGGCCAGCAGAGCTAGGCTGCTTAGATCGTCTTTGGCCATTGTGTTGTGGGTGTGAGGCCTTGTAGCCTCTAACGCTAACACAACAGTTTCTACAGCCGAAGCATTGCACTGTCCAACAACGAACTAACGAAACGATATTAAACTCGAACACAAAAATGTTGAAATTATGGTAAACTATAACAAGGAAATATGAAGACAAGGAAATTCAGCAGTCAATGAAACGTTAACACAACTGTACATATTTGACCATTTAATTTTTGATTTCCCCTTGCAGTCTTAAGAGAAATTGCAACCGCAAATCATATATACTGCTCATAATAATTAGGGGATATTTAATTTTAAAGTATCCTCTAATTTTGTGAGCAGTGTAGTATTGAAGACAACGTCAACTCCCATGCATAAGCACACATAACTTTATTTTTTATTGTGATGTTGAAATCACAATAAGTGTGAATTATTAACAAGCTTAAACCATGCATAACAGTCAAAAGCATCTTCGTATAATAAACAGCTCCTCTTTCGTCATAAACAATAAAATAATTTGATATTATCAATTATGTTTTTATGGTTAAAACTACATACAATAAATCTTATTAAAGCTTCTGTAAAATATTCTAAAATAAGCAGAAATAAATCATTAACAAATATACTGTAACAGATCCACATCCTTGATCATGTGATCTCGTTTGTTATTGATCAGGACAGTTCCCGTCTCATCAGATTCACTTCCCTCGGAAATTCTGTGCAACAGAAATAACACAACACATTGGATATCAACAATGTAAATTCATGCAGTGAACATTAATTATAATTACATTAGTACTTTGGTGTTCATTGTTTATTCATTCCAGGCTTGTCGAGAAACAAAACCATGAGTACTGATCAAATTTTTCATAAGAAGCAATGCCAATTAGTTCAATCCTTTCCTCAGAAAATCCACACTGTATAAGGCAGTGTATAAATGAATGGAGTTGTGTAGTAGATACTGGAGTTCTGATTATCTGGAGTATTGTACAGATACTCCCTGGTTACGATGGGGATATATTCAGATAAATCCATCATGAGTTAAGTCTATCATGAACTGATGTATTTAATATAATATATATTGTATAATATCAGGGGATGTACAGTGGCTCCCTTGGTAGCACTGGGTAATCCCCAGGTGGGTTGACCTGGGTCCGTTCTTTTTGTAATTTGCATGTTCTTCCTGTGTCCAGGTGGGTTTTCTCCAGGTACTTTAGTTTAAACTTATATTTTATCTAAATAAGATTAAAACAAATCTAACTGCTGAGACTTTAGAAAAGTTTTGAAAAACATTTTAAAGCATTATATATCCGTGATATTAATTCTGACTGTATTATTACTAGATGTGGTGAACCTTTATTATGGTACAATATACAGCATCCTTCAAAAAGTGAGTACATCTCTCACATCTTTTCATTACTGAAGATATGACACTTTGATACAATGTCATGTAGTCAGTCTACAGCTTCTATAAAAGTGTACATTTGCTGTGTCCTGAAAATAGCTTGACACACAACCATTAATTTCGAAACTGCTGGCAACAAAAGTGAGTACACCAAGTGAAAATGGCCGAATTGTGCCCAAAATGCCAATATTATTTGTGTCCATCTTATTTTCCAGCACTGCTTTAACTCTCTTCAGCATGTTTACTAGAGATTGCCACAGGAATCCTCTTCCAATCCCCCACGATAACATCACAGAGTTGGTGGATGTTAGAAACCTTGCGCTCCTCCACCTTACGTTTGAGAATGCCCACAGATGCTCAATAGGGTTTAGGTCTGTTGCCAGCAGGTTTAGACATAAATGGCACAGCAAATTTACATTGTTTTATTAGTTCTAGATAAAAATGTGAGGGGTGGAACTCACTTTTGTACTTGAGTACTCCAGTATTTATTACTTTGCAAGTTCAGGTGCCTTGCAACGATAGATTGAAAAGCTGTGTAGGTTTGGTTCCCGCTTGCAGTTTTTGCTGCTGGGTAGGACCTGGTTCCCTGTAACTCTTATTATTATCTAATAATCTAAATATTATTATTATTGCTGCTATTGTTGTCACCACATCCCCTCTTTAACTATTCAACACATTCACATAAACTACATTTTGAAGATGG
This sequence comes from Parotocinclus spilosoma, assembly GCA_033117975.1. NCBI lineage: Eukaryota > Metazoa > Chordata > Actinopteri > Siluriformes > Loricariidae > Parotocinclus > Parotocinclus spilosoma. The sequence goes on from JAVSBV010010379.1 coordinate 11,436, forward strand.
CTCACAAACAGAAAATTAGAATACTACTATTCACCTGTCGCTTTATGACCACAAGGACGAAGAAGCCATACACGACACTCTTGATAATGATCATGCCATAAGCCAGTATAGTTGTTTTTCCTGATTTAACATATCTGGCTACAGTCAGGAAAAAAGAGAAAGCGATTACAGAATTAAAAACATGGCATGCATTTAAACAGAGATGAATGTTAAACTGTGGTGCTTTATAATCTTACCAGCTGCCTCTGTGCTACCTGCAGAGAAAAACAAAGAGTATATTAATAATAATAGTAATAATAATAATAATAATAATAATAATACATCTTAAAGATATTAGACTTACTGTCTATAGGTCCTGTTATGTCTTCAAGGATAGATGTGTAGTTCTGCCCATCAAAGAATGTGACATTACAGGTGAATGTTTTGCCTTTGGTCCAGGTTTTGTAAGGGACCTTCAGTCTGCTGCTTATGCTATAGTACTTATCATCACCTTGGATGGCAGCCTCGTCAGTTGCAACTTTAGGCATACTTTCTCCATTCATGTGCCAGGATACAGAAACATGGTCCGGATAGAACCGTCTAGCCAAGCACACCAAGGTAACATGTTTCTTTTTACAGCTTTCAGCTTTGGCAACGTTTAGAATCTCGACAGTTGGTTTTGTTACCGTCAGATCCTTCTCTGAAACAAAAGCAAATGAAAACAGCAGTCATTTTAATTCTTCATTTTAATCTCCTGTCACTGTGTTAATGTACACCATACTTACTTTTATTTCTATCAAGATAATAATTTATAAATAATAAAAGTGTAAACCCTTTCTCTATAGATACCACTACTGGTTGTACTTAATCACAGTTTGTGTAGGTCAGGCTTTTGGCTGATGATGTTTTGTACTTTTTGGCCTATATTATTGGATTTTTTAGCTTGAATATCAAAGGTTAATATTCAAATTGCTTTATTTAAACAATTTGTTATTTAGTACTGTACTACTTTGCATTGCTTAATAATACTTTTCAGATGTTCTATCTATCTTTGGATGATAATATGCACGATTATTACATGCATTATAATAATAATAATAATAATAATAATAATAATAATAATAATAATAATAATTATTATTATTATTATTATTATTAT
>JAVSBV010010409.1:0-12572 GCA_033117975.1 Parotocinclus spilosoma
TAACTTAGTACTTACTCATCTTGATAGCTGTAAATGTTAACATTAGCGATGGCGATTTGTTTCATTAGCCTTAGCACACATTCATGCGTTTTCTGTAACGTTATAACAGAGATGTGTTTGAATAGGAATGCTAATGTTTTCTAATGTTATGTTTCAGTAGTTCATTCATTTAATGAACTATGATTGGAATGTTTTTTATTTTTACTTAGCATATAGCTAAAATCTAATGGTTATATAATAGCAGCTGCATTCTAGTGTGATAAGCTGTATGTTTTATATTCAATTAACCTATGATCCGATTAGTCGACTAATCATAAAAAATTATTGGTGATTAGTCGACTATTAAAATAATCTTTGTGGCAGCCCTAGTGTACATACAGAACAACTCTTCGTCTCTGGCAACACTTCCCGAGTTTCTCCCCAGCCCTCTACTGCCACCTACAGGTCTTTGCCTAACATGTGGTCCCATTAACTGGATTCGACTGTATAAATGTTTTGTTTTGTATGTATCGAATTTGTTGTTGTACTTAAGTGTTAATGTTCACTATTTAACATTGCTAATGCTAAAATGTGCTATTGGCTTCAGATTGATTGAAAATAAAATGAACCATATTATTATTATTATTATTGACTACTTTGCGTAATGAGTTTGACAGTGCAAAATAAAATTGCACTGTTTATTACCACTATCTCTTAACTGATTTTCCTTAGGGGGAACTGAGTCAGAGCTTCATAGGTTTTAATGACTTGACAGGTCACATAGTGTGAGTGCACCGTTACGTTTTCTTACTTCAAAACAGAACAAACGCTAGTGTAGTGACTCTTACCCTGCTGTTGAGCTACTTTCATCCTCATCAGTTACTCCAGCATGTTTCAGGTTCTGTATCATCACCGTTTGCTCCCGTGCCAAGTTAAATCACTTTTGCAAAGCGTGCATGTTACACATTTTTTTAGTTATGTGAAGTGCTCACACACTTTTGAAGATTTGAGCCGAACCTTCTTCTCTGTGTCGGTTGTGTTTCTTTTGTGGAATGTATTAACTTCTTAACGTTAAACTTATTTAGAAATTTCCATGTCGCTCCGTTCAAGTCGGTCTTATTTATTTTTGCCAGCGTTGATGAAGCGCCACAGGTGACGAAAATGAAATTCGTTGCCAAAACGTTTAATATTTGATTTTTATCGATTTATCGATTTGTTGTTGCAGCCCTAGTGCCTTTAAAAGCGTTACAGGTCCAGAGTAAATTAGTTTCATTAGAAATGATAGCTAGAAAGGCATACATAGAAAGAGGGACATAAATGTGACGTCAAAAATCTAGACAGACAGGAGTTGTTTTTTTTAAATGCTAGCTAGAGAGTCGAAAAGCAGCTAATCAATTAGCAAAAAATTATATACAAATGGCCCTGTGATGTAACACTTCAAAAAATACATCGTTTACAAAAATTAGAGGATATTTCATTTTTGTGAGCAGTATATTATATAGCAGCTTAGCTCATCAGAGTTGGAACACTTTTCACAAAGATGTACTGTGCAGATCTGTTGAAAAAAACTCCAGCTCCAAAGAAGGTCTCTTAACCTCATAAGAAGTCCGTCTAGGTATATACACTCCCATAGCAATGATTAGATGGTTTTGACATATTGGTCCACAGAAGGACTGCATCTTCTCTCTGCTCCAAAACAGACACTTCCACCATTGTTCTATTTAACCATAAGTCAACAACATAACAACCTTCTCCCCCTATTAGTGAGTTCTAATGCGTTGTGCAGGCTTTGGAAATGGCCATGAGACCACACAGGACTGCACAATGCTAGACAAGAGCACTGACCGGACTGCTTCACCTCGTCTCATCAAGGGTACGGGAAACAGGACACAGCCACAGATGCCAAACAAGACAATTATGCTTTTATCCACAAGGTCTTTATAGGACTGCACTGGATAATACTGCAACAATACTGCCGTAACAGATTACTAAAACAGTTTAATACTAAAATCATTCAGTGCCAATATACTAAGAGCCATGCTACTGAAGAGACTTTATGTCTGACTAATATGAGAAGCACTAGATTTTAGGGGATGGGGAGGCTCTGTGGTTAAGGTTTTGCACCAATGAATTCTGCTCTACTAAACAGCAGTTTAATCCCTGCTTGCCAAGCAGCCATTGTTTGGCCCTTGGGCAACAACTCTTAAGCCTTCACTGCTAAGCTGAACTGTAGTTGTGGCTGCTCAATGATGTAAATGTACTGTTAAATTGAATTCATTCACCATTTTTAGTATTTGATTGACTTATTTTCTTATTATAAATTTTAAAAAATCTTTGTTTTATCCAAGTAAGGTTTGCACGAGTGCCAGTGACTACCTGGCACCACAGGGCATATGGCAGGAACAACCTCAGACAGAGCCCAGGGACTGAATCAACCAGGGTAGCTGTAAAGCAGTAGTGCTAACCACTGCACCAGCATTCTGTCCAGTCTTGGAGAGTGCTTATTTAAGAGTAGCAGATGCGTTTTGTCGATATATGCTGATCAACCAGCTTTACTAGCAAGCCTTCACCAGCTAAACCAGCATAACAACTCAAACCCATAAGAAGCAGATAGCATGGGTGGTCTTGCTGCTGGACCAGCAAACAAGCATTTAAACACAACATACCCATGGCATTGTTTTAGTACTGCTGGCAAAGTCAAAATTCCAATGATGTAACAACTCCAGCTCTTTCTATTGAATTCCGTGCTTAATCCTGGCAACTGGGGAGGTTTGGTTAAATATGGGCCAGACGCTTTTCTCTTTCCACCTCGCCATTCTGCTTAGCCTCTGCAAATCCTATTAAAATAAAAGGCAGGATATAGCTGAAATGGGTCACAGATCTATCAGCACACATTAGCCCCAAATCAGAGCCCTTGTCTAGAGTCATTAGCCACTTACTGAAATGAAAGAAAGTGATCCGAGAGCCATGATAATGTTGAAACATGACACTGCACGGCCTCCTTCCAGACATTCCCTTAAAAGCATGTTCAGGAACTGCACCAGTTATGGTAGCCTGTCGAGTTTTATAGTCTTCTTAAAGAAATTAGACATTTCTTTTTTATAAACCAGTAATCCCAATGAGTCTCGGGTCTTATTCCTAAACTTCTGATAAACACCATGGTCAGACTGGTGGATTTTTATTCATCGGTCGATGCGTTATCTTTAAACGTATTGAAGCCTGCCCAAAATAATACATTTGGACAGATAAGATGTTGATTTTAATTAAGCATTGGTTACAGAGACACAGAACGACAGGAGGGTGGTTTCGTGGCGGTCCCATTCTGCATTCAGTCTTTTTTATTGTCTGTAGTCAACTACTGTGCACCAGACCTGCTGTACATATGGCCCCATATCAGCCCTTTCACAGGCACAATCACTGCCTATCCTGCTCAGTGTGATTTGGCAGCTTCTGTACAGATATCATCTGTGAACAACAGCTCCTTTGAGAGCACACTGGGCACCCCAAATGCCAATCATCTGTCCCAGCCATCACAGAAACAATTTACTATTGGGGGAACGTCATATGAGCCTTCCAATCACTCCATGTTCTGATAGAACAGCACTTCAGCATGGTAATAGAACCATGCTGAGGCTAGTGAGGCCCTGAGTGGTTGTGAGAATGACTTTTCAGTCTACTCACCATCTGGACAAAGGGGTTAAGAAATGTGTGTTTTATGAACAGCAAATATAGGTAAACATTATTGAGATACGAGTTATATATGGTTAGATGGAGTAGATAATGTAGATAATGTACAGAGGACTGTGCTGGCTTGTTTGAGAAATTGGCAGGTTAACGCTGCAGGAGATTATACACCTTTTTAAGTCTTGATGCTCAAGCATGTGTGACCAGCTGGGATGCCAGCCTTAGCAACCTACGAGTGTGCAGGATCTACAGGCCCAGTTGCAACATGTGGGCAACAGTGCTAGCATACAGAACCTGTATCTAATATTGTATCAAGACTAGAAGTGACCCAATAGGGTACTGGAGCCTCCTTTCAACTGTATTTTGTTTTCCCCATTAAAAATATAATTTCACTGTAATATCACTTGCATACAGTATATCATCATACATACACACATACAATGTTTCATTCAACCCTAACAAATCAGTCTAAGTGCCTTATTTTTTGTCAATGAGTATTTTCTAGCTTGCCTATCCTTATTGTGGCAATGTATAAGAACTATTATTAACTTTCTGCACTAAAGACAACACCAGATTCTACACTGCTCTACTGATCTTATCATATAAATCACTGTCCAGTGAAATATATCTTCAATTCCTTATATAGCAATCCAATTAAAAAAAAAAGCCAACACATTTAAAAATGCATTACAGAACATGCCCTCTATTACAAATGCCTTAGAACCCCATTACATGAGTTAAACCACTGGAAATTAATGCTGTTTGAATTGCGTTTATACCTTAGAAACAAGAAACGTACAAAAATTAAAGGACATTTCAAAATGAATACGAAGAGAATCCCACAAGAACTGCTGGATAATCTGATCCTTTCCATTTCCCATCACTGTCAGTGTGTTTTGGCAGTCCTGGGTGACCATACACCCCACTGAACAGTCAACGTGGGGCACTCTCATCCAGTTTCACATGCTTCTGTTCACCACCATGAATATATCCCATGCCACACAATCATGATAACCGAGTTTGCATCTCAATTGTGTAATCAAACAACTTTCTTTGACTTTTCATTTGCTTTTCTGATGATCTTGTTTAATAAAATAAAATCAAATGCTACTTTTTTAATTGCTTCATATTCGTTTGAAAATATCCTTCTATTTTTGTGAGCAGTGTATTATGCTTAGAGAGGTTAAAGTCACATACCTTATATGAGTGTCAGGGGACACTGTTCAGTTCACACACATGCTAGCTAATTGCTAGTCTCATTACTCAACACTAAAAGATTCTCCCCAACTCTGTTGCGCTGTCTTTATAGTAGGGTTATATGTATTTATGTATTATATTATATGTATTTAACTGTTTATGGTTAAAGGGTTTAATGTGTCCCATACAACTCAGACACAAAGCAGACTATGTCATTTAGAAAACCCTATCTAAGCTATTGCCTGACAAGAAGTTAACTTCTTGGGGATATGGAAGATTGCTCCTGTGAAGGATTCCTCATATATTGTCACTAAAAGCTTAACAAAATATGGCAGTGGGTCATTAATAATACTATAGCAGCAGCTAACCTGAGGTTGCTCTTAGCAATGTGTTGTACAGGGATATAAACACAATCTGAAGCAGCAAATAAGTGAAAGTGTGTTACTTGTAGCAATTTACACTAGAGGTGACAACTCCACAGGTCAATATCACAATAAACCAGTGTTTCTTATGTCCAATTCACATCCAAAGCATTTTCTTTTTAGCGTTCACCTCTCACAACAATAAGCTTTTATTCACACCTACTCCAGGAGGCTAAAGTGAGCAATCACAGCCACTAAAACACAATCATTAGTGGTTTAGTGGTTAAGGGTCTAGCCTGCTTATTTGAAGGTATTAAGTCCAAATTCAGACCCTGCCAAACTAATCCTGCCGAGGTCAACTGTTACCTTCTCTGGATAACGGTGTCAGCTATATTTTTGAAATCCTAATTGTCTTTGTACCTCTATATATGAAAGTGTAAACATAATCAGAAATGTACATAAATCACACACGCACTGCTGCGATTTATATTCAGAATCATATCCTGAAACAAGGTTTTGACATACACCACTCATTCCACCAACAATCAAATGAACAAGAAAAACACTAATATGCAAAATGACTGGCCTACTACCTCAGAATAAAGTGGGAGTTGGTTCTGTTTCACTTTATCCCTGTCCATTTTCCTAACACAATGTCTGTATGAACAGTCAAAAGTTCTAGTTGAGGATGTTGTGGGCTGGATGGTGAGACTTTTTAGATTTGCATTCTCTGCAACTTCTAGGTTCATCTTGGTCTCCCATTTGCATGGTTTAGATATTGCTGAGCTTCATATAAAATTATGACTACATACCTATAAATCTATTGTGTTTAAGAAGTGTTTAAAAATTCAGATGATAGACAGCTATTTGCAACATTTTGGTGTATAAGAATAAATGGTTTCGCAAACTGGGTTTGTGCCGGAATAAATTAATAATTGCCGGCACACAGCTTATAATAAAATGTCTGAATAAACGAATGCTCTAGATGTAACATACAGTTATACGGGATATACCATGTTTGTCTAAATGTGGTGTTAAAATGATGTTATATGATGCTTTTATCATTCATGTTGGTTGAATATTGGTGTGAACTGTAATGGGGGAATATATATATATATTTTTTTTTTTTTTTTTGAGACTTTAATTTGGTTACACTTTATTAAGTTGAATTATAAGTTGTATTAAGTTGAATAGACTGTCCTTGTAGTAGGGGCCAGGTGTGTACATATGTATATTACACTGAGAGGATATTTCAAAATAAATATCAAGAGAATGTAATTTTATTTCATGAAATAACACCATCAGAAAAGCAAATCAAAAGTCAAGAAAGTTTATGCAAAAGAAATGCAAACTCAATGATAGTGAATGAGTAGCAAGTGACATATTCAGGGGATTGAACAGAAGCATGTTAAACTGGATGCGAGTGCCACACTGACTTGAGTAGGGTGTATGGTCTGTGTATGAATGTGTATATATACACGCACGCACGCACGCATATATATATATATATATATATATGCGCACACGCACATGCGTGCGCACAGCATTAAAATTTATATGAAGAGGATCCCAGGATCGGATTGTTGAGCAGTTCTTGTGGGATTTTTTTCATATTCATTTTAAAGTATCCCCTATTCTTGATGAGGTGTGTGCACGTGCATCTCTTTTTTGGTGAAAAGTGTGTGTATATGTATGTACATATACATATACATACACACCCTTTGTGGAGTAGAAGAAAGTGTTTCAGTACTTGATGAAAGTGGAACTACCTAAAACACTGAAACAGCATACAGAGTACAGCAAAATATCATTTTATCCTTTTTTCAATTTAGCTATACATTTCTGTCAGTGCTTTTCTCTCCACACTGTAAAGAAAAGCGCCCTTTATTGGATAAAAATACATCACGTCTTTTGCTTGTGATTTTTCACTTCAACAAACTAGCATCTTTCAACAGATTGTAATACAGAAAAGAACTTAAACCCCGCTGATATTGTATGTTAAACCTATGTTTAACCTTGCATAATTTAAACCTTATGTATGAATATATGACTATAGAACGTTAGTTTGTACTTAAATGCATCCAGAACAGACTGTAGCCTAGAATGTTCTATTTTTTTCTACATTCACAAGGCTGTGTCACAGCCTTAATTAGGTGCATGGAGTTGAAAATGTGTAAAGGGAAAGAAACCTCATTTAGGGGTTTGTATTCATTAATCAATATACTGTGAGCAAAAGGTCCATTGCCAGGTCATAGAGAAGTTTATTTACTCTTTAAAATCAATGTGCAGGGCAAAATCAGGAATTAACAATAAAGCAAAATGCCAGCTTGGTCACAAATCCTGACAAACTGTTACCCAGACACAATAAAGTATTATAATAAACCTGATCACATTATTACAACTGTCAAATATCTAAATAAACAGTGATGGGGGGAAGGAAAAAAAAAGTTTTGTTAAGCTAGGCCATCTGGACCCAACTGTTGGGGATAAAAGGATGGCTTGTGGGGGTAGAAAGTCACTCTCATACTCAGTCACTAAGAGAGGCATAATTATAGGGTGATGGTGGTACAGCAAGATGCTCCAGCTCTAGGTTGCCGCCCTCTGAGCAGTCAGAGGCTACATACACCACAGTACCCTTACTGTACAAACCCAAGCATATGCCTATTCTAAATACACACCAGCTCACCCACCAGCCCTGAACTCCTAACCATATACTACTAACTTTAAACAAATACTTCTGCATCTTCAACACGATCGCTACCGACCTTTAGCATACTCTACGTGCAATTCACACTAGGGGTGTGCGATATGTAACAACTACAATAGCATCTTAATTAAATAAAACGTATGTCACTTGCTTTACAAAGACAGTCAAAACACACCTCAAGAGTTTACATTTTCACTGCATCATATAGCACATATATCACATAGATAGTGTGTGCTAGCACCACAACCAAAGCTAACATTCCACTTAACAGCACATGATTGAAGCTAAAAATGTGTGAGCAAACAGCTCCAGGACACAAAAGACAGGCACCACTAGCCTCACAGTCCACCATTTACCATGTGTGGAGTAATTACCTTGCAAAATGATGTTTACGACAAATTCCAGATACAGCTACCCAGGCAGGCATAAATAAGCCAGCCAAGGTACCAGCATAAAAACACCCTCAGCAAGCATTATCTTAATCACTCTGCAAAAAAGTGCCTTACAACCAAAAAAGGCATAGCAAATGACCTAAATTTCATTGCAGAAGACAGTGAAAATTCAGCCAATTGACAGAGATGGGTTCAAACAACTTTTAAACAAGTTAAAGATATGATGTGCCAGGTATCAACTTAATAATAATAATAAAAAAATATAGATTTCTAGATTGTTTAGATTTTTCCAATATAGCACATTCTTAATTCAAACCGATAAATACTGAACAGAAGAGTGACCTGTATATTGAAAACCCACAACATGGCAGCCTGAATTGGAAGAGAGATGTGTATGAGAGTATGGAAGAGAAATTAGAGTAGCCTACACTGGCATCCATCCTTTGTCTGTGGTAATCTCACCCAATAACATAACACCTTGATATGAAAAACTTCCATGTCCAATCAAACCCAGAATAGGCAGTGGCCAAGCCCTTCATCCCAGTGAGAGCACATACGATCATCCATTAGGTTTGTGGACAGGTTTGTGGCAGATAGCAGAGACCAGACATAATTCAGATCTGGCATTTATCCATTAAGCCACAAATTTGTCCATGTTTGGCTTGACTGAGAAGTTCATGGTAGCAGAAATATGAAATCTGTAAATTATGTCTATGCGCTCCCTTTCACAGGTGTCAAGGCCTGGTGGAATGGGAGCAATAAAGCAAAAACAGCAGCTACAATTCATGACTGAAGCAGCTTATAAAATGTACTAGGTCTTCTATTATTTTCTGTTTTTCGGAATACTTTCTGGATGCTTTGTAAACATGAAATGTTTTGGCTCTGAAGTTTTTAACAGAATTTCAATTAAAAAGCAATAAAAAATGTATTATCTAGTGAAGCACCAACAGAACGATTTTTGGGGAAACAGCTGAACCAAAAACTGAAACTTGCATTTCTGACTTTTTTGAAATGACATAATAAAAAAATAAAATAAAAAAAATAATAATAATAATAATTAAAAAAAGATGGATGGATGGATGGATATAGATATAGATATTATTAATGCCATGCACATACAGTGATTATAGGTCCTAAAAACATTTTCTTTATTAATCTGCACCTGATCACATCAACAGGTGTCTGCTGACAAATGTAGGAAACATAGGACAAACACAAACAAAGTTTCCTAGTGACTCTAATTATTTCCTAGTTTTATTATGAAATTCACTTCGTAATTTATTGCTACTATGAACTTTCATCTAATAAACACTGAGCAACGTCACTCGCATCTCCCTCACTCTCCCTCACATTCTGATGCCTGTATTTTACCAAAGCAAATCAAGTTTAATGTTTGAGACTTTTAGGTTTAGGAATAACAAGAATGCCTTTACGTGTATGATTGGTGACGCTCAACCAAGGATGTAGTACAAAGGTTCTGTGGCTGTTATTAAACGAGTGGATTCACTCAGAAACCCGGGACTTTCTTCCTGTGAGGCAGTGGTTTGTCGCCCCTGCTTGGCGGAGTTGACAGCTTGACCTGTCTGAACCAGTGAGAGGATAGTTATGCGTCAGTGGGGTAGTTTGGGTTTGGCTATTAGCTCACTGTCTATCCTGCAATGGTGGTTTTGTCCATTGCTTTTTGGAAGCTGCAGTTCCTTAATAATGGCTCAGTTTCATGCAAATGACTGTCCCATATCCTGAATGGAAGACTGGATCATTTGAAATTCATCCTTCGCCCTTGGCATTTGTTGAATGCGTGATGAACCTTTCCAATCTAATCCAATATTGACGTCCTTCACTCATCAGATATTGGACAAATCTGATGACTAATCTACTTACTGACCCAGATTACATTCTATAGCCTGCAATGGACCCTGAGCACACTGTAACTTCTTATAATGTAACCTGAGAAATGTCACTGATCCACATTACATTCTTACCACTGAATCCATATCAACTTTAGTCTGTGTCTGACTATGCAAATGACAACAGGAACAGCCGTTGTTGGAGATATTGATCTGGAAATCAAGACAGATATAGTAATGTGTGAAAATCCAGCATGCTGGTGGATGGAAGAGTACTAGGAGTTCATGCTAGCTAACAAACAGAAAGAAATCACCAGCCGTTGGCAGCAGATTCTCACTGATGCTTTCCAGAAGCGTGGTCAACTTTCAGCAGACAGGCCAAAGGCTAAAGAGGTTACAGATAACCTGCTCAACTTAATTACATTCAATGACCAACCATTGTCAGTAGTGGAAAATGGCAGATGTTGCAGCCTGTTGGAGCAAGTAGAACCAAGGTACAAACGTGTATATATGTTTATTTTTTCTTATATTAAAACTCTTTTGTGGTCTATTTCAGCCTTATAATATAACCTTAAACACAACACCAACATAAAAAGAAGCTCTTGTATCAGGCGCTATGTCACTATTGGCAACTGCATTTAATAACTGAAAAAAAATGTGAATCAGCCCATCAGTAAGAATTTGTTCAGTTCTGTGAGGATGACTGACACAAGACAAATCGGTTACAAAGACAAAAACATTAGTCAAAAACTGTTCCAATGCCTGCAGCTATTCTCCACAACATCCCATTTATACCATTTTCAATGGGATTTTGATAAAGCAAGTATTGGCTAACAGAAGACACTGATCTGATACGGACATCCCACTAGTAAACCAGATGTCTCTCCAGAGGCACAATGTCATGCTGTGAATTATGTTCACGAGGATGTTCAGTGTCATATCCAATAAAAAAAACTCTGGCTTAACTGGATAATGTGGAAAATCAAGTCAAACAAAAACTTGTTTACAAAACATTATTCAATACGTCCATCATTATTCTAAAAACACAAACAATAAGTTTAGCCAGACAGCAGTGTTGTTCCACGCTTTATTAATGCACTGATGCAAACGATTAACTACCCTAAATCCCAAGCTTTAGCACTTATAGTGTCAATACTTGATTTTCCCAAAGGTCCGGTGCATGGTTAATCACATATGGGAACTTTTAATTTATTCTGTCTATCCCAAAAACTTCATTTGATTAAATTTAAGCATTTGAATAGATCAATTGGGCTACCAAGATTCAGAAGTCACAACACAAAACACAACTTTGAGTATCAGAACAATACCTCTATTGTAGCATGCTCAATTTATTGGGTGCTTTTATAAGAAACATCATCTGTAAACTATCTTGTCTGTCATGAAACAGAGTGTGAAAGGGTGACTGCTGTCACACAGTAATGAGCATGTAACAAGAATATAGGAAATAGTAAATAGGAGACCGTATACCATCAAAAACTTTAGGGGGTTGACAGGGTCAAGCGGCTAAAATGCAATTAAAGGTGTTAGAAACAGACAGACCTTGTCAGAATGCAAGAATATACAACAAACCTTTGATCTTGTACATTGGTGGAGCCCTTTCAGGAATTTCTAATTCAAGATTTGTTTGATCAGCATCACTCAATATCCATTATTATTCATGAGCATGACCCTCATTCCCATCAGTCATTAACATTAATGAAACGACAAAATATTGTGGAATATATTCTTATTCTAAGCAAAGAGAAAATATCCATCAGGATTCAGAGCTGTACGTTCCTGCTGCACTTTAATGACGGTAACCTATTTAGCTGTGGGATTCAAGGAGGCAAATTTAGCTCACGACAATAAATTAGCTAGGGTAACAGCATGTTTCACAAAAAACAGAAGCACGACACTTTATAAAGTACCGTTCTAAATACAATATGTTTTAAAATCCTCCCTTTGTTTAAATCTAATGTAAGTATAGATTACATGATGTGTACTCTATGGTTTGCATCCTTTAATACTGTTCCAGGAATAATAAAGATAAATACAGTCAAAACGTTAAAAGTCATTAAGGAACAGTATTCATTCCCCTCCCTGGGCTTTTATTCAGTGTATCTCATTCACTGAGGTTGTTTACAGTTCTGTTTTTGGGAACAACTGCTGGCGTCCAGCTCAGCTCTAAACTTGGCGAGTCATTCTTCAGTTTCCTTTAGTGGTTCTGGATTTGGATTTTGCTACTTAGGGTCCCAAGCTTTTTATAACGTACTGAACCTAAAACAAAAGCACCGTGTGTGTGTGTGTGTGTGTGTGTGTGTGTGTCTCTGTGTGTGTGTGTGTGTGTGTGTCTCTGTGTGTGTGCGTGTACACGTGTGTGTGCGTGTATACATGTACATGTGTG
>JAVSBV010010429.1:0-12571 GCA_033117975.1 Parotocinclus spilosoma
TTTCTCTCTTTCTTTCCCTCTCTCTCTCACTTTCTCTCTATCTCTCTCTCTCTCTCCCAGAAGCGGTTTTGGTTTAAAAAAGGAGGGGTTTGGTCATCTTAAAAGCAACTTTTACACTTGCTTCACACGCATTTCACCCTTGTGATGTCAAGCCACAGGGACACGACTGCAAAACCATTTGATAATCCCATAATACAAACCGTTACATCTTATCTAGCCTATAATTTATACACTTGAGACAATCAGAGGTCATTCAGGATATGTCGTGGATTGAGGATTTTCAGATGCATTACCTTTACTTTTAGTAAACCTTTATTAGCTGGGGAAATTGGTTTGTTCTGGGCAAATTTCTTGTTGTCCAATCCAAACTCGTGTTTGTGGATTTGACCTTAATAAAGGTAAGAGAAATATAGTTATTCATTTTTATTACTGTTTTTTTTAAATTATCATTATGAACCATGATCAACAAACTAATTTATGTTGCTTTTAAACTAAGGCTATATGTAGTACTTCATTTATTGTTTGTTAACGGTTCATAAAGCACTTTATTCTGTTTATTTAATAATGATATATACAGTAGTGTGTTTTGTTTAAAATTGTATACAGTAATGTATATTTTTTTTAACTAATTAACTTTATCGCTTAATATTGTTTATTGCAATATCTAAGGCCATTTACTGTTGTTTATTAACAATACATTGTATATTGTTTATTAAATAATGCTTTATACAGTATTTCTTATTGTTTATTATCTAAAGTTTTATACAGTACTGAATACTGTTTTATACAATGTATATTGTTTGTTAAATGTTTTATAAAGTATTTTTAATTCTTTAATAACTAAGGTTTTATACAGTACTGAATACTGTTTATTAACTTTTATCCAGTATTTTTAATTCTTTAATAACTAAGGTTTTATACAGTACTGAATACTGTTGTTTAACTTTTATCCAGTATTTTTAATTCTTTAATAACTAAGGTTTTATACAGTACTGTATACTGTTTATTAACATCCATCTCTATTTCTGTCCTTAAGTAACTCATTTATCTGTTCTCAGCTGCCAAGTGATCAGGTTCACCAGCCTAAAATGTACAGGACTCTAGCCCATCTGTTGCTTTCCATGATTCCTGGTAGAATCTCAGGGTTAATAACCCTGTAGTGTGTTTAAAACCAGGGGAGTGTAGGTGTCAGGTGCAGCAGCACTGCTGGAATTTGCTAAAACCTCCATATTATTGTCAATCAAAAAGCACCAGCCACCTTAATTGGTCAGTTAAAATGCACTAGAACTATCTCCTTGAAGAGATCTGTATCTAATAAAGTGAGCAGTAAGCATATACGGTGTTAAACTAGTCTCTGTCTATGACACAATCAGGCATTAAAATGGTATCCATAATATCACTTCCAACTCCTCCTGCATTGGGTCGTGGGGCTCCAGCGCGGTGCAGTTCTGACACTCTCAGGGCCGACCAGGTCCTGTGTACGTCCATAATAATGTACAGGTTTCACACCGTCTTCCTATGTTACAGAAAATGGAGTCTGGCCCCCTAAGCATGGACAACATGGACAACATAACCCTCAACCTAATCCCTAGTGACATAAATACAACCGGCATTGCCCAGATCACAATCCCCCAGGAGCTTTTTTTGATGCTCGGTTTGATAAGCCTGGTTGAAAACATCCTGGTTGTGGCGGCCATCGTCAAAAACAGGAACCTGCATTCTCCCATGTACTATTTCATCTGCTGCCTTGCCGTGTCGGACATGCTGGTCAGCGTCAGCAACGTGGTGGAGACGGTGTTCATGCTGCTCACCGAGCACGGCCTGCTGAGCGTGACGGCCAGAATGCTTCGCCACTTGGACAACGTCATTGATATCATGATCTGCAGCTCGGTCATTTCCTCTTTGTCCTTCCTGTGCACCATCGCCACCGACCGCTACATCACCATCTTTTACGCCCTGCGCTACCACAGCATCATGACCACGCAGCGCGCCGTCACCATCATCGTCGCCGTTTGGCTGGCCAGCATCGCCTCGAGCTCGCTGTTCATCGTTTACCACACCGACAACGCCGTCATTGCTTGCCTTGTGATCTTTTTTGGCACCTCGCTGGTTTTCACGGCGGTCCTCTACCTGCACATGTTCATCCTGGCGCACGTGCATTCCAAGCGCATCATGGCTCTGGATAAGAACCGACGCCATTCGACCAGCATGAAGGGGGCCATCACGCTGACCATCCTGCTGGGCGTCTTCATATTGTGCTGGGGCCCGTTCTTCCTTCACCTGATCCTCATCCTGACTTGTCCCACCGAACCTTTTTGCATGCAATACTTCAGCCACTTCAACCTGTTCTTAATCCTCATCATCTGCAACTCTCTTATAGACCCTCTGATTTATGCTTACCGGAGTCAAGAGCTGCGAAAGACGCTTAAGGAACTTGTTTTGTGCTCGTGGTGCTTTGCTATGTAAGACGCGTTCGGGGAAAATGTTGCTCAAGTGCATTAGGTCGAGAAATTTGCCTTAGGTGTTTCGATGTCTGTATTTAGTGACTTCTCTTCGCTCCAGAGCACCGACTGGAACTCGGGAAAGGCTGCACAGGCTCACACATGAACTGAAAGAACCGTTCTGATCGTGCAGACCTTGGGATCGCTGTGAAGTGGCTTATAAGCAGTCATGCATGTTTTTTACGCTGTCTCCTATCATGCTATATAGGCTGCTGTTACATTTAAAAAAGGAACAGTCATCCTGTAAAACAGTTTAATAAACTGATAAATGTAGCTGATTTATTCGTAGACGCCACACTCTATTATTACTCCACTTTCCAAGAAAGGCTGTCATTTGTGTCGTACGTTTTTTTTTTCCTTCCTTTTGTTCCTTAGCAGGACATTCGAAAAATATCGCTGGTCCTGACAGTCCTGTCTCAAGTCACTTCTTGCAGGGAATTTTCAACATCTTCGTCTTTCCGACACTCCACGGAGTTCAGTCATTCTCTAAAACGCGTTTATAGTGAATTGAAACAATTGAATGTTAAACAGGTTTTGCCATAGCAGTTCTAACACAGGTAAGAACTGGTTTACTGAATCTGTTCAACACTGTACATATGGACGTGAATTGTAATTTGTAAATTCAGTATAATATGTCTGTACTGTCTGTAGCCGTTATGTGAAAAGTCACCTCGTAAAATATATTGTGCCTAATTATCTTTTTACGGTTTTGTACAAGATAAAGGAGATTTAAGGCGAGAGGAGTCGATGCAGAGGTGTGAAGAGACATTTTAATTTTCATCAACTCGTTAAAAAGAGGAGCAGGCCTGTCTTCCATGGGTTACTGACGGATTTATGCTATGTACATGTCTATTACCGTCACTTAATTCTGGACAGTTTTAAAATCCAACCAGTTGTGGGTTGAGGATCTTGCACCAGCACCCAACAGTGGCAGCCTGGTAAAGGTTTTGATCCCTGGACCTTCTGCTTGATAGCAAACCACTTGACCACTGACATTCTCTCCAATAATAATATGTATTTAAAAAAAAAAAACAAGAAGTAACACACATTAAGTAAGACTTCCTGTTATAGTCACAGTCAATTTATACAACCAACAGTCATGTGGTAGGAAAAAAAAATGTTGTCCTAGAAACTTCAGATCTATGTTTGGTAACAAATTAACACGGTTAACTGGTAAGATTTAATATTCTGGCGATTATGAATGATCTTTTTGTTAGCTCCAGTTACACCATATCACAAGATGAAGTTGTGGCCTGTTTTATTGATGCCATAATCAAACACTTATGTTCACTGCTTATGTGTAGTGTGTAGTGAAATAGAAATGGTCTTTGGGAGAAATTGTGCCTCAACAAATATACCTTCAGATAATTATGGTACAAAAATACAGAACAACTGCTGTCCAGTTCAGAAAACTGGATCAGGCTGGAAAGGGTTACAACATTATCTGGTCACAAATTAACATGTGTAACCTCTAAGCAACTAAAGGCCTCACTCACATTGGCTAATGTTAATGTTCATGAGTCCACCCTGAGCAGAACGTCGAGTGGTGTGCGTGGCGTCGTCATTCACCCACAGAACTGACCTGGAATGGAACAATTCTGCAAAGAGGAAAAAAAGAAAGTGCAATTGTCTTGTTATATTAGCTGTTTATTTTGAAAATCTTTAAAACTCTATAGAGTTGTTTCATGTTACTTGAATGTCTCTGAAGCTAAACGCATGAATAAAGCTGGAAGAATACATTTTAAATGGGTGAGTGCAGGCTTTTGAGTCCATTTCAAACTGGTATGGTTGGTTTCTATACGCGGGGTCGACCTGAAAATCTGCATGCAGCAGAGCATGAAGATGGCTTTCATTTGGATTTACTGGCCTGCACGAAGGGGCAATGGCAGGCTTTTAGCTCAGCACTTCGATCCAGTCAATAGTAATTGCACCCGTGTGCTCGGTATGATGACAACGATGACAGCATTTGTTGACAGTTTGGTGAAAATTTATTTGCGTTGTTCGTCATGAAGTTTTAGAGTTACATAGAAAATACTGCAAAGGAAATGCCTATAAGATTTAACAAAGCTTAATTTGATCATAAACTTCTAACATATTGTGTATTGCATGCTTTCATATAAAGGGAGTCTCATAACAAGTGCATGCACAATGCTTACAATAAACAAATTACAAAAATAGATATTCCTATTTTTAAATGCTAAAAATAGACAATGAATATGATGTGTATAATATAATTGGTCTATTTATATGCATATGTAATACATGCATATGCTCACAAAAAATCTAAAATCATTTCAAAATAAAATATCCCCCATTTGTGTGAGCAGTGTAGTTTGTTTCCTTTATGAATGAAACAGGAGCAGATCAGGGCTTTGTATTTATGTATTATTTAACCAGTTATAAAGTATTCTATAGATAATCGTGTATAATATGCTCTGACTGGGTGTGTTCTGGCTTTGTATTGCTCAGTGTGTGTCGCTGGGAACCATCTGTCTGTTCGGTGCCTTTAAAAGCTCAGCTCAATTAGGCAACCAAACACATCTGTTGTTCGGTCCAGAAATCAATACTTTAGGTTTTAGGCAGAAGTCATGAGTGTGCAAAATCCCAGCTACAGCTACTAAATCCCCCTGATAATCAATAACGTTTGTTTCTTTCATTTTTTCTTTCTCATGTGGTCTTTGATCTGGATGACGTCACAGTGAGTCAGGGATTTCTTCTGTTGCCTTACTGAGTTTACAGTATTACAGATCATGCACCTACTGTCCTTACTCAAATTGAATCCCTTTCCCGGGCTGCACGAATGTACGACCAGATCAAGCAGATTGAGCCAGTACTGACATAAAATGGTTGATATTGAGTCGTAGTAATTTATGAATCTGGACAAAGAGCAGCTAATGGATCCCTAAAATAGAGACGCAGAGAAAGTCATAGAGTCATACCATAATAGTACATTTAATGAATCAAATAAACCTGGCTGACCAGACCTGCACTCCATTACAGGAGCTGCCGAGGATGCCATGTCCACTTTATCACCAGCTTGGAGGCCACAAAGCCACGTCACTTCGCGATATAACTTGAGTAAAGGCTGGGTGGAAGATTGGTGACGCAAACGGGCGTAAACTTTGGAGCGGTTAGCATGGCATTAGCTACTCTGTACACAGGATTCACCAGCTGTGTCCACAAAATCCACCAAAGTCTAAAAAGGTCTACGGTGCCGAGTCAGTCCAGACAGAGTTCCACTGAAGCAAAAAATGTTGATTGTACTTTTAGAGCAAATATTCTTTCACAAAAATAGAGTACGATCTCAGCTTAACAGTGTTGGTTTTGGGCACCACCCCATGTGATCTACAAGGGTTTTTGTACAACTTTCGAAATCAACATTGCTAAACGTGAATGACACATTTACAGAAACTGTCCTGTTTATATTTGCTCCCCGAATCATCGGTGGTGCTGATGCTGTCCGGTTGCTCCCTCCGACCGGTTTCTCGGCTTCATCTGATTGGCTAGAAGTCGGTGACGTCACCGGCTGGTTAAAAGAGCATCTCTGGGCGTGAGATCCAACGCAGCCAAAGCAGAGTCTGCAGCGAGTCCGAGGAGGAAACACTGAAGCTTTTACGCACAGAAGAGCCTCCACACCCAAGGGAAGCATGAGAGAGATTGTTCATGTCCAGGCCGGCCAGTGCGGCAACCAGATTGGAGCCAAGGTAATTCTGCATTTCTCCACCTGTCTTTCTGCATGCTCCTTTAAATACAACTCCACAGCGGTTTGTCGGGCAGGATCAAATCAGATTAAAACGTCGCGTGGATCACATGATCAACTCAGGATCTTCCAGCTGTTTTATTTGGTTGCTGCCCTTTTAATTTGATCAGCTCGAACCGGGGCGCAACAGCTGGACTAAAAATCGGTCCAAACAAGGACGACGAATGATCATGAAGCAAAAACATGTCTCAAAAGTTTGAACTGTATCTCAGTTACGACTTTACATTTGAAACAGAAATGGCTGGATCTGCGATAAAGCAGTGGTTTCACTGGCGCAGGTTCAGTTCTTCTACTGCGCCACCGGAGACGATTAATGCACCAAATCTGGATCTGAATCAAATGACAGCACGACTGTAAATAAATGCATAAATGTATAAAAAAAAAATAGCTTGTTCACCCCAAAGTGACTGAGCAAAAAGTTTAGCAACAACTCTATTACTGTGCTTAATGAACCTGCAAAGATTCATTCTTTTTATGATTGGTGCGTCATGAGAATCCTTCTGGATAATCAGCTTTCTGCTCCAAGCTTCATTCCAGATCTGAAATGCATAAATAGCCCTTGCCTGATAGTGCTTTGTCATGGCTCAAGTAGACTGCTCACAAAAATTAGGGGGTATTTTACTTTCATTTTGGGTCATTCCCTATTTTATGCGAGCTACCTATAGTTCAATGGTTGCCTATAGTGGTGAAGCTGAAAGAAAGGGTATTGTGTGGAAAAATCAAAGCGTTTAGCCCTGTATTACCTCATCCCTGCTTTGTCCCAGTCCCCGTTTCCTCTGTGAGTTTCAGACCGCAGTCACTCCCTTCTTACATCACCTGTTTGCAGAGCCGGTCAGACGTGAAAAGCTTTTAACCTTGAGAACCGTTTCTGTTGATCCAGATCAAAGATGGACGACCTGTAGTGTGGTAAAAATGAAACGCTGAGACAATTGGGCAATGCCTGTGTTGTTGCCTTTTGTCAGAGGGGCTGGGGTGGGGTGGGGTGGGGTGGGGTGGACGTTGAGAAGTAGGGGTTGGGGGTAGTTACTAGGAAGGCTGACATAATGCAGTGATCTCATGCTGTCTGCGGCAGAACAGCGTGGCTCGATACACACTGCACCTCTGACCCCATAATGAATCTACCAACAGGAGATAATGTAAAGACCATGTGTTTAGTCCATGAGAGGTAACAATAGTCCTGTTTTTGGAACTTTGCCTACAGTATATCATTAATGATGATGTACAATCTTAATAAGCTACTTAATATGCCACATTTAGGAACCAAAGCTAGTCATTTGGGGAACACTAATGACCCATTTAGGTGGCAGGTTGCATCTGCAATAGACAGAACAGATAATTAGACAGGACGACTGGGCGGTGAAAGCAGATGCAGGGGAGTCAGGGCCTGGAAGACAAAAGCCTCACGTGGGACTTTGGATCTTGTGTTACAATAGCTCTGTAGCAGTAATACAACACGAGGGATGTTTTAGAAATAGTACTAATAATAATATTTTCTAAATAAAGGTGCATGGGACCCGATACTCAATTAATACTTACAAGAACTGTTCCCAGTCTGCTCTCGGCACACTTTGCGTAGCGGCTTAGTGGCTAACCAAATGTTCCCTGTTTGTGTTCTCCATTTTTCTTCCCAGATTTTATGAGTTACTGATGACAAATCAATCCCACACCCCCCAATTCCCCCCGGCCCCACCCCGTTCACAGGCCTGTGGTTCAACAGGAATACTCGAATGCTTTGTGGCAATAGTTCATAGGTTTGTTCTAAAAGGAGTTTAGGGAAATTGTACTTTCAACTTCTCGTGTTGGCCCAAATCCCAGACATAGTTAAAAAGACAGCTTAAATGTACTCCGTCGTAACTCCATCACATGGTTCGACACACTCGGAATGAGCCAGAGAGGAAGTGCTTAATTTATACCCTTCAGCTGCCGAGTCACACTCCTCAGACGACACACTTTTATCTAGGCGTCTAAGAAAAGTATGACACGGTACATGAGACAAGGAGACAAATGAATGAGCCTCGGCTCACCCATTTCTGCCTGAAACTTTCTTCCTACTTTCTTTCTTCTCTCCACGTCCTTACCATCAATGCTGGATCAGTTCCTAACACGGTCCCCTGGCGACTGCTTTGTTTCCCCGAGCAGCAGCTTGCTGGATCCTCCTGTTACATCTGTTTCTGGATCAATTCTTGGCCTTTAATTCAATATGCTGTTTCGGGAGTATAGAGTTAGCTCACACTGATTGGGCTTTAAAATGTATTACTGGGAAACCTACTTAATTCCCATTCCTACATTCCTACCTTCTGTGTTAGGAACTCTTTATTATAAAAAACTAATTACAGATAAGATCGATTACAAATCCACCTTCCCCAGATTGTTAATTCTGTAATTCTGTTATTCAATCCATTGCATTTTTTTTCTGATCTGTCTCTGTTTTTGTGCTCCACAGTTCTGGGAGGTGATCAGTGATGAGCATGGCATCGACCCCACTGGAAACTATGTCGGGGACTCAGATCTCCAGCTGGACAGAATCAGTGTTTACTACAACGAGGCTTCCTGTGAGTCCGACTGAAATCACTGATTAAACAAAAAGCTAACGTAATCACATTAGATAATGTTTTCATGAATGATCAGGAAAGACCAGTGCAGGATTTTAGGCCAACAAAGTACAGACGTTTGTCAAAACTGAAAAAGCAATGTATGTTCATGTAAAAAAGTTGCTCAATAAAAATGTAGGGAAAACTGGAACATTTTATTTTGCAGTTCCATTGTGAACGGTTTTTGCAGTCGCCCCACTTTTCTGGATAAGAATATGTTTGATTCCCCCCGCCTTTCTGACACAGATTTTGCTTCCAAACAGCACTGGAATTTGTTTTAAACATTGTAAATTGTACAAAACCCCAACTTCTTATGTAACAAAATGAAAGAAAGTGCCAAATCAACTTTAGAGTGGAATTATTATGTGACATGCAATATATATTTTCTGTCCGGAGGTTTTCTGGCTCAAACATGCCTTGTTCATTTGTCTTGATGCCCCCTTCGCCCCACTTTCCGACCCACTGGTGCTGATTTTAGAGAATAACTGTATTCTGTATTTTCCAATCTGTATTTCTTATATGTTGCCATTTATGTGATTTCCTTTCAGCCACCAAATATGTTCCCAGAGCCATCCTAGTGGATCTGGAACCAGGAACCATGGATAGTGTTCGGTCGGGAGCCTTTGGTCACCTCTTCAGACCTGACAACTTCATTTTCGGTCAGAAGGAAGTGTAACTATCCACTACTATAAGTCTGTGCTAGCTGTCTAAGGTCCCATTGTCTATGGTAGCGGTTTGTGTGACCCCGGACAAACCAAATTCTTTTTAAATTGTATTGACATTTTTATAGAAAGGTAGCACATTTCTACTTGACTCTCATTCATTTTGCTCGCACTTAACAACACTAAACATAAACCTTTTATAGCATATATCCTGCGGAAAGTTGTTCTTTTACATGGCATTTGTCTGATTAATGGGTTAATTGATTATTTCTCATCAGGCCAAAGTGGAGCAGGCAACAACTGGGCTAAAGGCCACTACACAGAGGGAGCAGAGCTGGTGGACGCTGTGCTGGATGTGGTGCGGAAGGAGTGCGAGAACTGTGACTGCCTTCAGGGTTTCCAGCTCACCCACTCCCTGGGAGGGGGCACCGGTTCAGGCATGGGCACACTGCTGATCAGCAAAGTAAGGGAGGAGTACCCGGATCGCATCATGAACACCTTCAGCGTGGTGCCTTCACCCAAAGTTTCTGACACAGTGGTGGAGCCCTACAATGCAACGCTATCCATCCATCAGCTGGTGGAAAACACAGATGAAACCTATTGCATTGACAACGAAGCCCTGTACGATATCTGCTTCCGCACACTCAAGTTGGCCACGCCCACCTACGGTGACCTCAACCACCTAGTCTCTGCCACCATGAGCGGTGTTACGACTTCCCTTCGCTTCCCAGGCCAGCTCAACGCCGACCTGCGCAAACTGGCTGTCAACATGGTGCCCTTCCCTCGATTGCACTTCTTCATGCCTGGTTTTGCCCCCTTGACCGCACGAGGCAGCCAACAGTACCGCGCCCTGACCGTGCCCGAGCTCACGCAGCAGATGTTTGACGCCAAGAACATGATGGCCGCCTGCGACCCACGTCACGGTCGCTACCTCACCGTGGCGACCGTCTTCCGAGGCCGTATGTCCATGAAGGAAGTGGATGAGCAAATGCTGGCCATCCAGAGCAAGAACAGCAGCTATTTCGTCGAATGGATCCCCAACAACGTCAAGGTAGCGGTGTGTGACATCCCACCCAGAGGACTCAAAATGTCCTCCACGTTCATTGGCAACAGCACAGCCATCCAGGAGCTGTTCAAGCGCATTTCGGAGCAGTTCACCGCTATGTTCAGACGCAAGGCTTTCTTGCACTGGTACACCGGAGAAGGCATGGATGAGATGGAGTTCACAGAGGCCGAAAGCAACATGAACGACCTGGTGTCCGAGTACCAGCAGTACCAGGACGCCACAGCGGAGGAAGAGGGAGAGATGTACGAGGATGACGAAGAAGAGTCTGAGATGCAAAAGTGAACATTTTAGTAGGAATTTAAGCAGCAAACGCCATCATTACTTACAGCAACCGCTCTCCAAGAAGATCTCCGATCGTGCTGCTGGCTAGTATCTTTCTTTTACCCTTCACTGTTCTCACTGGTAAATGATTGATCATGTTAACCGTTAGTGCCACTTGAATACCCTGTACTGTGCCATAAACAGCTTGTTGCCTACAGTAATGTTAACTGACCAATCATAAAACCAATAAACCAATGTTTCAAGTGTACTTAACGATGCAAATGCCTGTTAAATTCCTGAAACACTGAATACCTCATCGTTCACCTGAAATCAATCTGACACTTAATTCACAGAGCAGGTCCACGGTGAGTCATAGCTCATTCAGCTGAATTGCCATACAGACCAACGAGCACATTGGGTTTCTCCTAAAATATAACTAGTAGTATGTGTTCCTGAATAACAGCTGCATGACTGACCCATGTGAAGATGGCCCAGATAGTGTTTAAATATAACCACAGTCCCTGGAGGACAGGATGAAATTCTAGCACAGTAAAACTGATGAAGACGAAAGTGAAGTGAGAACGCTTTTTCAAGACATCGCTTCCACACTTTTTCAGCATTCAAAAGGGGACCAGTCAGAAAGATCACATGCTGACACCACCGCCGTTTGCACAGCCTACGAAGTAGATGCACGAACAGAGAAGGCATTGATAAGCACACTGGGTTGACTTAAATCTTCAGCTTCCTTCAGGGATGGTTTTCTCACTTCTAGCTTATTCCGCAGTTCTGCGCCAGTCTAAATATATTAATAAAGTGTTGTTTTTCTCCCCGAGTCCCTCTAAGACAGAAAATGGCTGGAGGAAAATGCTAAATCATGATTACTTAAAAGCTGCAGCATACGGCTCTGAACCCGTTAATGACTCAACATTGCTAAGTGATACAGGACTGCATAAACCTGGGGCTGTTACAGGTTCAAGGCAAAGCCAAATCTTCTGAGATTTAGAAGGATATAGTATATACATCACTCCAGTATTACAGTAAAATAAAGAGGAAATAGAAAGCATTTTAGTGTTATTAGTGTACTCTTATATAAGGAGCAGGACTCTTTTCTGGTTCATAGTTATTATATTAGACCTCATTTCAAAATGTCATGACATACTCAATATAAATTTTGTATTAAATTGCAGAAAAGTTCAGGTTGGACATAACATACTAAATAAAGTTGAAAAATCTTATCAGCTTACGGCTCACATTATTAAAAATTTCCCAATAAGTGCTTCGGTAGTCCTTGAGTAGGGAAGCAGTCCCAGTGGTTCAGGATTCATATACAGGTTGTTCTCCTATCCTGTGTTCTCCAGGACAGTCATTTCATCCCCACCAAAGTCCTGGACAAGGAATAAAAGGGAAAAACACCCAAACACTATGCAACACATACTGTAGTCTGTCTGAGGTTGATCAAGTGAGACTGGAATAGAAGGTCATGTGGTAAGCGCGCTGAAGGCACCTAGATCATGCATTATGGGCATTTTAAACAAGACCAAACGTTAATCCATGCAGGACATCCTTCTGCACTGGTCCAATTACAGGTAAGCCTGCCAGCAGGGCTCTCAAGTTTTTAAGTTTGGTGAGAGTGAGATATTTTTTGGGGGGGATGGTCACCCATCGACCCATCGGCCCATTGACCCTCCAAGAGTGTGTTCAACTTGAAAGAGAACAAGTTTGATTTGATC
>JAVSBV010010440.1:0-26135 GCA_033117975.1 Parotocinclus spilosoma
CGACAGTGGAAAGGAAAAACTCCCTAAAATTGTAGGAAGAAACCTTGGGAGGACCAAGACTCAACAGGGGACCCATCGTCCATGGTGGCCTAGATGCTAACTAAATTTAGTTGAACCAACATTATTTGGCCAAACGTTTATGGACACTTAGAGGGATCCCCACTAGATTTTTGGAACATTGTGTGAGGTTGGCTTTTGATAAGCCCTGCCTCAGTTTCTTGGCATTCCGGTTTAGATTCAAGGTGTCTGATGGAGTTTAGGTTACATTTCTGTGCAAGTCAGCTAATTTCTTAATCAAAGTTGGCAAACCAATTATTTTTTTTGGAACTCAGGGCAGAGCGTTGATGAAATGAAATGATGAGAGCGCATGTGTGAAGGACAGACTTTTATCCAGACAAAGTATTTGTTTGTATTGTTCCTGTCCTCATTCAGCATGCCCATGGTGATGGCCTTTCATAGTGACATATTAACCTTCCTGTGCTGCCATTCTTGCCATGCTGTACACACACACCTGCTGAATGACAGGGTCAGACCATTTCTCATTGTGCAGCTGGATGATCACAGTTTGACTCTTAAACTGCTTGTTACACCTGCAGTTAGATCACAGTTCTCCTGCAGTCATCTATCCAAGAATAACAGACTAGACTGTTGGTTTTCTTTGATCATCTGCAATGAAAGAAATGTGCCTGAATAAAAGCAAAGAAGTGGGTAAAAACTCTAAAAATCATCCCTTCATTAAGCAGTATACAGAATATAATTTGTTTGAAATAAATCAGTTAGTCAATGTTGAATACATTTTAAAAAATCACTACATAAAGTCTGAGTGCAGATTTTATTAAGGCATTTAGAGAAAGGACTAAGAAAAAGTTAAGTTTATAATTAACGTTACCTCAGACAAACACACTGGACTTGGCTGGTCTTAACAACAATTTCTGAGTCCACTTTGACCCAAGGTGTTTACCTGGAGTAAACCCACACAGACACAGGGAGGACATGCAAACTCCACACAGAGAGGACTCAGGCAGCTCCACCATGGGATTGAACCCGGGACCTTCTTGGTGTTATGCAGCAGTGCTATCTACCAAGCCACCATGCTGCCCATTGTTTAATTAATATATTGAATTCAGTATATACTGCTCACAAACATTATGGGATATTTTAAAATAAATGCCCAAAGTATGCAATTTACAACACATTTAATTCAGACAAGATGTGTTTCTGCTGTGATGTAGCCTGCTGCTTACCCATGGCTTTAGTGACCCAGGTATAGATGGGTGTCATATAATATATGACATGTTATAATTGGTTGTTTCTGAGGTAGAGGTCAATCAGGGCTTCATACCCTAGTGCTGCACCAGTATCCCATGTCAGCCCTGTGATGGAATGGTGTCCCATCCAGAACATGCCTACTTCTGCACCATGTGTTCCCCATGAGCTTGACCAGAAAAACTGAGTATAAAAGGGGATAAACACAAAAGTCACATTCTACACAGTTTGTTTTGCTCCCATGAATGCTTACAACAGTATTTGGATTTTATCACATCATATAAAAGATGGGTTTTGCCAAAAATACATGTACCAGCGGTAATTGGATGTGTAAACATTTTCAGCAATTGTATGGTAAACAACAAATCTATGAGTAGTGCTGTAAGTTGAAAGCTTTAACACTCCTGATGAAGTGTTTCATAAGATATGTCAGTTTTGGCAGCTATTACATTGAGGCATGTATTGTACTGGAGACTGTAGTATTTTACTTTAGTGAAGTCGTACTTTAGGCCTCAGTAACATGGAGGCCTAAACAGCAAGGATGAGGTTGGGCTGTAGGGTTTTTTTGTACTGCTTTCAAAATATAGAAACGTAGGATGTGGTCCTTCTGTTTTGCTTCCCCCTTGGCTCCTATTTTTAACTCCTTATGATCATTATTATGTGCAGTGTAAGTCAAAAGGCACAGCACGCTCTTTTATTTTAGAAACAAAATGGAAAATGACATATCTGAATATTCAGCAAGTAATGGGTGTGGTGGGCTGTATTTTAGGCTATGACCGGAACATGGCCAACATCTTGAAAGCTGCAATAATGGATCAACGGCAAGTTTTTCCAATAGGAAGGTGGCCATATATATGAGATACATATCAGACTATTCAGAAAAATAAACTATTCCAAAATTTAATATTTTGGGCAGCACGGAGGCTCAGTGGGTTGTACCGCTGCTTAACAGCAAAGAAGATCCCGGGTTCAATCCCAGGGTGAAGCAGCCTGCGTTTCCTTCCCTTGTCTGCGTGGGTTTACTCTGGGAACTCTCGTTTCCTCTCGCAGTGTGTTATGTTAATCGGTGTCTCTAAAGTGACCCTTAGTGTGTGACTGGGTGTGTGTGCCTTGCGATGGATTGGCGCCCCGTCTAGGGCCTAGAGTCACCAAGTGTGCACCGGTGGGCCTGTGACCCCATGTGGATTAAGCTGAAGAGAATGGATGGCTGGATGAATTAAATATTTGCATCAGTCCATCTGGGGTGGCACAATGGCACAGTAGTCATCAACATTGCCTCACAGCTCTGGAGGCCAAGCAGGGCCATTGCTTGTGTAGAGCTTGCATGTTTTCAAAAGCCATGTGTTAGGTCAACTGGTTTTAAGATCTTTAAAATGGCCACTTGTAAGATGAGTAAGAGAAAAAGGGTGTCTTCTGCAATGGACTGGCATCCTGCCCAGAGGTGGTTCTCACATTGCACCCTGTGTTGCGCTTTAGTCCCAGCACCCCTGTGACCTTGGAAACGATTAAACAGGTACAGGGATTAAATGATTGATCACAGCAGTGAGTAGAGTTTTTTGCATTTTTATCAAAGCGTCAATATGTCACCTTCATATGCCATTAGGAATTAGAAAGCAATTCAGCCTGTTTACTATAAAAATAGCTGTTTCACATATGTGTTCTCAACATACTGATTAATTTTCTGTTATGATAGATGCTTGCTTTATTCATATGAGACACAGATGGAATATTTCAGTGGCTAACTTTCTTTAATACAACTTTAATCAAGATGAACAGTGTATTGAAAATAAATATTGTAAACAGCAAACCCTAGCACCAGCAGCACTAGAACACCCCCCTCTCCCTCTCTCTTTCTATTCAGACTACACCACAGAGAGAGGAGACAGATGCAAGCATCAGCTGCTGATTGTTTGCCCAAAAAGCTAGCGATACAGATCTTCCAATTTGGCAACATTTTGAGATAGAGATACACAGGCGGGAAGAACTGAGTAGCTGACAGTAGCAGGTGGAATGATTATGATAATATTTTGAACAGGAATGAATAACACAGCCCTTACTTGGATCCATCAGTGCTTTATACCTTTTTGTCATTACTGCTGTTCTGATAAAGATTCACACACAGTATACAAACTATTATATTGTGCAGTATAACTGATTAATACTAAATACCTACAATCTTTAACTCCTGACTGAACAGTCCTGGCATCTCTGCCTTTTATTTATTTTTATCTGTTGTTCGATAAAAAAAAATTAAAAATAAAAGGCAGAGGTGCCAGGGTTGTGGGTTATTCCAAGTATTTGTGGTTTTAGGGCATTGCTCATGGATCCAATAATGACAGTTTGTCAGAGGTGGGATTAAAACTCTCAAACTTCTAATCCTTAGTCCAATACCTTAACCAGTAGCCAATACATTCCAATGTATCTGGTTACTTATCTCTAACCTCTGACATTTAGTCATTAGCAAAGGTTCTTTATGCACAGTGACTTTCAACTGGTACAATTAAAGCAAGTGAAGTATATGTGGGTTTAAATGACTTGATCACTGGATTATAGCATATTATCTTAACCCCAATCTGTCATAGTCACAACTGAATATGTAGTCAGGGATGCTAGCAACAAAAAATGGGACAGAAGAGGGATTTGAAACCTGGACCTTTTGGTCTCCCTGTCCAGTAGCATAATCACGGTCAATGTCAGTAAGATGGGGAAACAAAGCTTTTCCATATTAAACCCAATGTTAATCTGCATTTCAGTTTCTCATTTTGTTCTCAAAATGTTATGGTGCAACTGGAACACAATGAGTCAATTAAAAAAATGTATTTAGGCAATCTGTATATCTGTAGCACCTTGTACCAGCATGTGATTCATTATTACTGTTGAATTACTGGTGTGAGCATCAGTAATGATAGTTTTGCAGGTTCACATGCTGCTCCTGCATGCTGCCTCACACTGAGCTGTTCTTCTTTCATTAGCAGCTACTAGATATCATAATCCAATCTGATATGTTAAGTAAAATTTCATTATTTGTGTAAAATCAAAATATTTGTATGACAGATTTTTAGAGCAAAAGAGAAAATGAGGGACTACTAATTTGCTGTACACACAGAGTTTCATAAGGAAACAAAAGGACTTAAGTGAATAGGAAAAGGAACGGGTTTATGCATAGTGATTTACAACTGATCTACGTCTACGTCTACAATGAACAATTTTGGATTAGGGGCCTTGCTCAAGGATCCAACAGTAGTAGCTTGGCAGAAGTGGGATTTAAACAATGACTTTTTTTGCCATTCTGCTTTGCGACCCATTTTTCACACATCAAATTAGATATTGCAGTGCACAAGCACCCTGCATGTGTTCATAACCCAATTATCCTCATGCAGCACCATTTACAGGAGCCTGAAGTTACTTCCACCATAAACATATGTGTATATATACTGTATATACAGTGGTACTTCAGTTCTCATTGTTCATTCATTCCAGAAGGCTTGTCAAGAACTCAAAACAATGAGTACAATGCAAATCTGTCCCACAAGGAATAATTTGAATCAAATGAATCTGTTCCAGACCCCCAGAAAATAGAGTTGTATTATAGTTGAACTACCATAAGTAAAGTGTCCATAATGTGTCATAGGGAGGGTATAATAAGTAATGATGAGTTAGTTAATGTTTAAAACACTTGCATTAACCTTACAGTTGACTAAAAATACAAACCTTATTTTATACTAAAATCTCACGTAATTTAGTGACTAGATTGAAAGTGAAGCAAAAGACACTCTAAATCAGGGCAGTTTCATAGCTGCTAAGCTACTTGCAACCTTCTGTTTCCTTTGTGTTTTCTTTTATGATTAACCTTTTTTAAACCAATGGAGACCAGTTGACAGACAGATAGGGGCACATTATTGGACTGAGAGAAGCAGAATTGTTGACCAGCTAGGCCCTTCTGACCTTGCTGTTAGGTGTAGCAATGGTTCTGTAAGGGCATGCACGCGCAGTAAGCAGGCTCCGATTGGCCCTGCCAGATCATTGGTTGAGAGGATCATTTGATCCACTGACAAGCACAAGTACCTCCTTCAGGTTTTTGGCATACCATCTAGACACAGGTGGCATCTTTAATGTACACTGTGTCTGCCCGAACCATTTATAGAAACCAGTTTAGAAACTAGCAGAAGATAGCTAGCTGCCACAGCACGCATTATGTGTCCTTGCATTGACAGCAAACCATTATTGCTTTCATTTGCAGTGTTGTCGTGGATGAGAAACCTGGACTGCAATGCACTGGAACAGTCTATAGGGACAAATCCAGGTTGTGTTTGGATTGGAATCTGATCATGGTCAATACCTCTTAACATCTTGAACATAACAGTCTAGACGGTGGGCAATTTGAAAAAAAATGACCACCTTACTCCTCTCAGTCAAATGATGTACCCCCTCTCAAATGTCTTATTTACAACTTCTTGCGGCAAGACCAAGTTGCCACACACACACACACACACACACACACACACACACAATCACAAGCAAGGCAGCAATAGAGTGCAAATGTGCCAGGTACATGGTATATATAATATATCATGCTCACAAAAATTAAGGGATATTTCAAAATGAAGTCATGTAGTCATGTTTAATTAGCTAAAGTGTTATGTTGAGTAAGGTTGTGAAGAAATCACACATGCACAGAATGTACTCACATAGATTACAAATATAATTGCTCATTTAAAGTTTTCACTGGTTTGACTTTGTTTATAACATTTATAACGTTTTCTCAGCGACAATAAAATCTATTCTTTTCTATTCATGCCTATTATTTCTCTAGTCAATGATTATTAAAAGGATTAACCACCATATTAGTTCAAGCTGACCTCAACTGAATTACACTGTTCTGACTGAGGTGTATATGAACACTCCTATTAATTAGATTAAAAGACTGAGTGTTAATGTACCCATTAACTTTGCAAATAAACAACTTTAAGTAAACATAATAATATTTTAATACGTTTTATTTTATGGGTAATTTTGTGTCTGCTCCTGTATGTATTCTTCAGTTTGAAAGCTGTGCATGAGAACTGTATTTAATATATTTGATGTGTAGTTGAAAGAAAATGTAACATGTAAGTAAATTTAAGGTTTTGTGTTAAATAAGGAGGGCAAAAACATGACAATTTGTCTTTTGCCCACACTTAATAGCATTCATCCAACACAAAGCCCTATTTGTCAGCTATTTATATGAGTACATTATTCCATGAAGGTCCTCCATAGAGAGCCATTTTCTCTCACTTACTCTTTTTTTTTTTTTTTTTTCAGACATGTGGTATAATGATCCCTGTATGAAATAATATTTTCAGGTTGTGGTAGACAGCCAGACCTAAAATGGTATTAGCTGAATTGCACTTTTGTCATCACTGACATCCTGCCTCTCATAATCTCCCATTAATAGCATATTACCATCCTGCTGCCATCTGCACCAGAAAATTACTGAATAAACAAGCTGAAAAACCTTTAAAAAAACCCTGCAAAACTAAATGAGCCACTTTCACATTTTTAGCATAATAAAGAAGGCCTAATAGTTTCAGGTTGTCCATCCTTGATGGTGTTTGTAACCACTCCTTCCTCTTCAGCCTGCTGAATATGCATTTTTGCAGTTTATTTGTGTATCTGTGTAACTCATACAGTAAGATTTTTTGGTAAATAAATATATATTTCATTTAACTGGAATGGTTTATATAATTAACTAAAACATACAACAAATTTAACAAACAACAACCACAAGTTTAAAACCACAGTTTCTAATTTAATAAGACTGTTTGAGTGTTTTTGTGCATGCAGGGTAAGGAGGAGCAATCAAATGTGATAAATTTGTAATGGTAAAATATCTAGAGATGTGGTGGTAAATGTTAATATTAAATAAATTGGTATATGAGAAACATGGGAAACAATGCAGTATATTGGATATGTAGGCAATACATATATCATCCCATCTATTATTACTAAATAAGGTATATAAAATGGTGTTCGGACCACATCTAGATTGCCTAACTTGCAGTTTAATAGACCGTATTATGGAATTTAAGCTGATGCATAACTGTAAGCGGACATAAATACACCATTCACAGCACACACAAACATATATGCAAATTCATCAATTGTTCTATTCATATTGCATTAGTTTATCACAGGGGTGTCTGTAATTGTATTTTTACTCATCTTCTTGGTGAAATCATATATCCAAATAAAATGACTGCACAACAAGCAGGTTTCTAATGGCTTGCATTCTCTATGAATGTAGTCTCTGTGTATACTATTCGGATGTTTGTGTCACACTTAACTAATTGAGAAAATTTGTCATAATTCATAAAAACTAACAGTAAAACTTATGCATACATGCGCATAAATGCAACATAATGCTGTATACTTGTAGATGCCATTAAAACTATCCCTTTAATCAGCCAGGGCTATAAAGCTTTTCTATTTTTTTCCTTCAGGACTTTCCAGTGACATGGGCAGTTTCCCCAACATCAACACCACTTAAATTAAGTGGTGTCTTAAAAGCCTCCATTTGTAGATTTGGGAATGTATTTGACTTTCATTCACATCCTGCAAGGTCCACAACAGGTATCAGTGGTCAAAAGTGCTTTTTTCCAATGTAAGAGCTCATCTAGTTATATGTGACCAGATGAGACTAAAATGATAAAAATTACTGCTGAGTTTGGTAAAAAAACAGTGGATAATTGAGCCTGTACTTTTCTCAGTAGAGGAATGAAAAATACAGACATGGCATGTCTTTACGGAAATATTATCATCAAAGAGCACTTGTAAAATAGGAGTCTACCCCAGCATCCCAAGTAATTTGAGTCCCAACTGGATAGCGCGTATGTTGTACGATGAGCTTAATTTGGCCACTTTTAATTCTATACAAAGTGAGATGCACAGTCATGTGTGCTGAATTATTCTCATTAGTAAAGGATGACAAAGGCTTTGTGCTTTTATCAGAGCTTCTGAGACTCTGTGTAAATTGTAGACCAGAGAGCAACAATTTCTGAAATGGAATATTCAGGTTACTATTAGCCAACCTCCAATTCCATGTATTTCTGCCTTCTTACAGAAGACTCATTTAAGTATCAATGTCAGGGATAGTGTAATTGAGATCACATATGATTTATCTTATCGTATTAGTCTGGGAAGGATTTGAATGCAAAAGCCATATTGGACTGTAAGGAGATTAACATATCTCCATTTAAATGGAACTGCATTATTTATGTTTAGCACCTATATGAGCTCACTCTGGACAGAGATCCCAAAGCAGAACCAAGACCCACTGGAGAGACTGCAACATCTGGGGGTGATAATGATTAATCAGCTGCTGTATGATTTTATTAACATTTAAGTGCTTCACAATTAAGCAAGAGAATCGACATACAGCCTGGAGCAATGTAATGTACCAATCAAGGGTACAACAGCAGTAGCCATTTAATATTTAATGATACTTGTTCATGCTAATAAATGTTCATTGTAGGTGAAAAGAGAAGTTCGCTTCTCACAAAAATTAGGGGGTATTTCAAAATGAAAGATCTCCTAATTAAATATCCCCTAATTTTTGTGAGCAGTATATAAAAATGTTACTTCATAATCTGTGAGACTTTAAATTCAAATAATGATCATCCTGCATTACATCCTGTTTACAAAGCGGTGCTCATATTTGTTTATTTCAACATATAACTGCCCTAAAGCTGTTAGTACTAAAGAGTCTCTCAGCACGATTTAATAATATCTTATGCTCTGCCTTAGATTTAAATTCACATATTTGACCAACCAAAAACTGAACTAATAATAATAATAATAATAATAATAATAATAATAATAATAATAATAATAATAATCATCATAATCATCATCATAATCATAATAATAAAGAAATTATTCAAGGTGAAATAATTTCTATTATGGTAATTATTAGAATTAATTGAAATACAATATTAAATAAATAAAATACAGTATTAAAGCTGTGGCTGTCAGCTAGTTACTTTGTCACGTTTGCAACCAGAAGTGAAGGCGAAGACAGATACAAACTATGAACAGGCAAATAAGGAGAAACATGGACAATGAATGTGTCTCTCCTGGAGATATGGGAATAGAGTTATAATGAATTCCAATCCAAATAAATAGTGTAGTTAATTTTTTTTTCCTTAGTCTTCATTTGTAAATTTGGAAATGTCTTTTACATTAATTCAAATGCTAGAAGATCTGTGGTGAATGGCATTGGTCACACAAATATGTATTTAATTATTTTCTCAATGTGAAGCATTGTCTGAAAACCACAGAGAAGTGCATCCAAATGGGACTAAATGTTCGGAGCACTGCTGAGTTTGGTGAAAAACAGTAGGTAATTCTGCCTGTAATTTTCTTAGTGGAGAGGTAGAAAAATGCATTCATGGATGACATGGAAAATAAAATAATTAAAGAGCTTGCGTAAAAGAGATAATTGCTTCAGGACCCCATGTAATTTTTCTGAATGAAATGTAGTTAATCGCTGTAATGACAAGTAGTGTGGGCTCTCAAATCCCTTAGTATAATTAAACTGACATGTTAATAGGCCTCAATGAAAATTGGATCTCACCGATAGTTAAATCTTTCGGCCATTTTGGCACTGCTGAGTAAGCTTAGTTTTGTCAATGATGGATAAACAATCACAGTAAGAGTGGGTTTAATGCTGATGGATCCATAATCAGATTGAGAGTGCTTGAATTCTGCTCTGTTTATGCCTTCATTAGCAGACGTTTTATACATAGTGAGTTGGGTGCATAAAACCTAGCCCTTTCAAATTGAGACAGTTGTCGTCAGGATTACAGTCAGTGTTTGCATTAACCACTGCTTGAGGCAAAGTCTGTCTGTTCTATGCAAACAGTGGTGTATAGAGATGGATTGCAAACAACTAAACTAAACATTTATTACTGCTAAGGAAGAATAAGAAGGCAGCACATAATTCTCCCTGTTTTCTTGTACTATAGAGCAGATGTCTATAACCTTAGCCCTAGATGGCCAAGGTTTGGGAGCTCTTGAGCTCCATTCAACTTGTGGCTGTTACAAAGCTGTGAAGGATGTTGACTCTCCAGTATAAAAGTTGTTTATCTTTGCTTAATAAAAAATCCTGTCTCTTCATGCTGCCATAAAGTTCTCTGGTAAACATGACCAAATTGTGAACAGGAAGCTTCTATAAATGAGAGAGCAGAGAAGAATTCCTCTTATGCATTACATGTGGTCCACAATTCAGATTGTACTGTTCACAGAATATGAAGCCTTTAAGCCATTTATGCAGAAAAATGTAATTGTATGTCTTCTCTCCACTACACCAAATTTATTATTGAAAAAGATTTTTTGTGAATTTACAATTCTCGTCTGCCCTATCTGTTGTTGTAATTGGCTCAATATGTGCATAAATCTCACTTTCTACTACAAAAACTTAATGTTGACATTTTTTATAACTACCAGGCACACATATGCCCTTCCAGTGCTGCAGAATATCTTTATTTCAGATATGTGCTTACGAGTCTGAGTGTAAATAAGAGACTGAATGATATATGATGAGAAACAAAATCTATGATATTCTTATGTTCACACATATAAGGTCAATTTACTTAATTTCACTCAATCTAGAAAGTCCTCAAAGGGAAAGAAGGAGAGTAACTTGTGTGCACTTCAGGTGATGAGGATCATAGCAGCCATGCAGTGTAGAACCGAATTAAAATCTTGGTTTGTGCATTCCACCTGAAAATTTGCCTTCAGGTGGGAACCAGAAACCACCAACACCTTGCAGAAAGTCTGCAAATTATGGGAGATGGACAGGTCCTCCAAGCACAACTGACTAGTATTTGGCAGTTTTAAAAGCTGAGGGTAGATTTGGGAGGGAGCAGTCATGGAAAACAGAACAACTGTATTACCTTTTGAGACAGGGACGTCAGAGAAGAAGCTTTTAAAACATAAGAAGCCACCACAAACTCATTAATATCCATCACCACAAGTGGCCACAAGGAATAAGACAATTGAAGAACATCGGATTAAGGATGAAAAGATGGCTGGGGGGCAATTAGGACCTGTTAATGAGACTATGTGGAATTTTGGTATTGAATTGGGTTCTGGGCTCATCAGTACTGTCAATGTTATGGATAAGCCTGTCCTTTAGGCTGGTCTAAACAATGCAAGGAAATACATAGGCTGTGCACAAAACAAGCAGTTACTTATTGGAATTTGGCAGTTAAATTCAGCATGTCAGTTGAGTCCTAGATTCAAGGGTTCTGTCTTTTCTGAGCAAGCAGGTATGTAGCCATAGTCACCAGACTGGGTTCCCACGAAAATGAGGTGTTGCTGAACAGGTATAACTAGAAATGCTGTGGGTGGAGTTGTGGTGCAAGCAGCTTTCTCCTAGCATCACTCTGTGGAGGTAAGTCGATGTTTCTAGAACACAAAGTCTCACTGGAGCAGGAATCATCTGCACTTGTCCAGGTCAAAACCAAAAACCTGAGGACCAGTAAACGGCTGTGGGGTTGGACCAGGAGCAGTCTGAAGAGTGAGCAGCACAAGAAAGATGAGAGAAAAAGGAGGGGTAGGAGACATGAGTACTGCCACTTGCCTGGCAAGAGACGAAACTGTTCTGCCTGACTGAACAGCACTTACTATATAGGGTTCAGCTCTTCCTGGTTCGTGTCTGCAGGGTTCATGATGTGGCAAGCTTGTACTGGTACATTTACACTTACATTTACAGCATTTAGCAGACGCCCTTATCCAGAGCGACTTACAACTCATACAGTCTTACAATTCAAGCAATGGTGGGTTCAGGGTCTTGCTTAAGGAACCAACTGTGGCAGCTTGGCAGGGATTTGAACCCTGGACCTTTTCAGCCTTTTCAGCGCTTACTTCCAGAGATTTCTCTGAATCTTTTGATGATACTATGGACTAATAATATGATGAAATCTCTATATAGAGATAGAGAAACATTGTTCTTAAACTGTTGGACTACTTACTCACTTAGTTCACACAGTTGTTGAACCTCACCCCATCTTTGCTTGTGAACGACTGAGCATTTCGATGAAAGTTGCCCCTGAAACAACTGTTTTGGAACGTGTTGCAGGCATCAATTTTAAAATGAGTAAATATTTGCGAAAAACAAGAATGTTTATCCATTTGAACATTGGCTTGTATTAAATTTAATATGGGTTGAAAAGCATTTGCAAATCATCATCCTCTGTTTTCATTTATGTTTTAGACAACGTTCCAACTTAATCTGTAGTACTAGGCCTAAATATAATTTTACAAGATAAAAAAAATGGCTTCTTGCATTGATGACTATGTTGCTGTACTGAATTGGACCATTTTGACTTCAAAGAATACTTTACACTATGTGATACTTTGCTTGCTGGTGTCTTTTATGTATCTCTGTGAGGGGAGTAGGTATGTGTGTGACTATAATTATAAAGATTACAGAAATGAAGCTCAGGCTTTCACAATTAAGCTCAGCATTTTATTTTATGTGGTTATGCTGAGCAAAGCTTAGAGTTACCTAATTTAGGGACATCATAAATACATGTCATTTTCAGCTTAAATTGATCCCAAACTTCTCTGACCCACATCTTCTGTTCACCCCCTGATCTCTTCATTTTGAAGTCTGCACCATCACCTGTGCACAGCTTAAGTGTACAACATGCCACAAGTGACTTATATAATAACACATCTATGTTGTTAGAAATATCATAGACACTTACCATAGAGAGTCTCACAGCAGAAGTTTACTATCCCAATGCTACTCTGACCTAGGTTCAATTTCCTGTTGGGTCACTCACCACACAGACACACAATTCCCCCTGTCTGAGGCATGAGCATCCCACTTTATGGAAACTGCAATTCATTCCAAACTCTAAATTATGCACTGGCTCCCAGGGGCACAAAACAAAAACTGGTGTCATAATCTCTTTTAATTTTCTTTTTTTACTCACTTTTTAGACTTATGTTATTTTGTTTTACCTTTATTGTTTTCATATTTTTAAATTTTAAATATTTTATGTTTCTTATTTTCTTTGAAGACAGGCATCTAAATCCTGTAGTGTCTGTGCCTAAAACAATGACAAGTGCTAGCATTTGACTTACTTAAATAACATGCTTAGTCATTGTCGCTGATTGCTAGCCCAAAAAATTTGTCCAGTGTAGCCCCTATGTTCTTTTCCACTGACTCACACAATGTATGTCTGCTGTCCTTTGGTGGCAACGAGGAGACACAGCAAGCCATTTTGTGTTTTTTAATAAAATCTTTGACACGTCTGTACACACATATACACACCTGGATAGCTTTGGATGCAAAGATTTGTGCTGGATTGCCAGCGCTCGTAAATGTAGCAAGGCACGTGCACGGCTTGGTAGGCATTTTTTCCACAGTCTCAGCCCACTGACAAGATTATACGACATCATAAATGTGCACAAGAAATTCAGCAAATGTGCGTATGTGGTAGATATAGAGAGATGTAATGAAGGCAGAGTGAATTTGTTTGTGTACTCAGTTTTATGATTCCACAGTTCTTTCTTCCATTTCTAATGTCTGCCAGTGTCCAACAGGGAGCTCACGATATTTCCGTGATATTTGAATTTCTGTCAACTATAGTTCTATTTACCTGCACTGTAGGCTTACTCACAGACTACAGGGTTACAGTCAAACACTTTACCAAGGAGTACTGATGCTTCTTATTTGAATTATTAGGGGCACACAGACAAATATAAAAACTAATAAATATAAATGTCCTTTGTTTTCTTGTATTTATTTATTTATCCAGATTATGCCATCCATCGATTATCTCACACTTGATCCACATGGGCCCTCGCTCCAGCCAGTGCCCACTCGGAAACTCTAGGTGCAAAGGCAGGACAAAACCCTAGACAGGGTGCCAAGCCATCTTAGAACATACACACAGTCACACAATAAGGGCCACACCTAACACGCACGTCTGTGGGAGGAAACCAGAGTACCTGGAATAAACCCACGCAGAAACAGAGAGGACACAGGACACTCCACCCTGGGATTGAACCCTGCAGGTTCTTGCTGTGAGACAGCGGTATGCAGATGCAGAGGGATACTGGCCTTGGCCACTAGAGAATTGGGCTTGAAACTATCTAAAGGGAAAGGTCTTAAAGAGTAATTTCCTTCCTTATTAACATGAAAGTTGCCTGTAAGAATTTGCATCATCAAAAATCCAATTGACTAATTAACTAACATAATCTAAGCATTGCAGCAGATCATGTCCAACCCTTCAAGGAAATGATATTCTCCAATAGCACGGGTCTCTTTCAGCAGGGTAATGTGCTCTGCCACTTTGCAAAAGCTGTCTAGAAATCATTTGAATAACATAACATAAAAGCAGTATGTTGCTCAGAGTGTTGATTTTAAGATGTGTCCTCCAAATTCCCCAGATAACAAACTGATCAAGAATCTGCACGATGTTTCAGAATAAACTATTTTGATTAGTGGATATTACCAGATGTGACACTTATTCAGAGCACCTTAACAACTGATGCAAATTTGCAATTAATGCAATAGTGGCCTTACTCCAGGACTCAACAGTGGTATCTTAAACACTGGACTTTCTGGTACAAAGTCTGTTACAAAGTCCTGAAACAATAAGACATCACAGCTCTCCTTACTGTGGATCTGCTGCTAACATCTTGGTGACATTTAATCTTTGTAACAATTTTTTTTACTCTTATTACTGTTTCATTAATGTTTAAAGCTCCCAGCTTACTTCAACCCCGAATTTAAACACTACTTTCAGTTTTCTAATGTCAGCTTCCCCTTTCTAGTTAACTTCTTTTCATTTAGAGTTCTCTTCTTTGGATCTAACTGATAGCTTCTCCTTTTCTTTTTCATAACATCTTTAGTATTCTAAGCCCACAAAAGGGATAGACATTTAACAATTAACCATGATCATATGCACCAGATTCGTTAGACATGTGAAATGTGTTTATTTACCATTGTACAACACCAATTCCAATGAAGTTTGGATGTTTTGCAAAAAAAAATCCTTTTCAACCCATATTCAACTAAATGCACTACAAAGACAAGATATTAAATGTTTAAATGGATAGACTACATTGTTTTCTGCAAACATTAACTCATTTGGATTTTGATGTCTGTAACATGTTCCAAAACAGTTTGACCAGGGACAGCAAAAGACTGGGAAAGTTAAGGAATGCTCAAAAAACATGGAACATTTTGGGAGTTTGGAACATTCCACAGGTGAGTGTTATGCATAAAGGGAGCATGCCTGAAAAGTCATTCACAAACAAGGATTGGGCGAGATTCACAACTTTTGTGATGTTTAAGACTTTCTCAACATGGTAAAAGAGTAGTAAAAGAGTGCGGGCACTAAACTGTCCTGCCAGCAATGGCACTTTTCCATTGAAAATGTGTGGCAATATACGACAACGAAGACCTACAAAGTTTTAACATATAATCTCATCAGTTCCCAAACACGTATGGAGTGTTGTTAAAAAGAAAGTTGACGTAACGGTGGTAAACACCTCCATCCCAACATGTTCCATGTTCCAGTCAGGTGTTTCTGAACATTCCTTAACCATCAATATTAAGATAAGTAAATATTTGCAAAAAAATAATAAAGTTATCTGTTACATATCTTGTCTTTGTCGTGTATTCAAGTTAATATACTATAGGTCGAAAAGGATTTGAAAGTCATCGTATTCTGTTTTTATCTATGTTTTACATAACGTCCCAGCTTGGAAATGGGGTTGTTTTTCTGGTTTATTTCACACATTTAAATGTTAATCAAACAGAATATTTCTTGTTTTAATTTAATTATTTATGTCTCATCACTGATAGAATGTAACCACATTCCGTGTACAGAACAACCTCGGCTTTCTCTCATGTTAGTTAATTCATTAATTTATTCATTAATTCATTCATATCATTCTAATTCTTGTAATTATTATAGTATCTAACGAAAGTGAGTACACCCCTCACATTTTTGTAACTTTTATTATATAGTTTAATGGGACAACACTGAAGATATGACACTTTGCCATGCAATGTAAATTAGTCAGTCAGATTATTTAACAGTGTAAATTTGGTGTGCCCTCAAAATAACTCACACAGCCACTATTTTCTAAACCGCTGCCAACAAAAGTGAGTACACCCCTAAGTGAAAATGGCCAAATTGTGCCAAACATGTCACTATTTTGTGTGGCACTCTTATTTTTTAGCATTGCCTTAAATCACTCTGCCTCTGTCACTCCTCCAAGATGACATCACAGAGCTGGCGGATGCTTAAGACCTTGTGCACACCCGCCTTCCGCTGGAGAATGTCCCACAGATTCTCAATAGGGTTTAGGTCCTTTACCCTCAGTTTCTATAGCAAGGCAATGATCATCTTGGAAGCATATTTGAGGTCGTTATCATGTTGTAATATCTCCCCACAGCCCAGTTTCCCAAAGTTAATCATGCTCTGCTTCAGTATGTCACAGTCCATGATGGCATTTATGATTCCCTTAATGAACTGCAGCTCCCCAGAGTCCGCAGCACTCATGCAGCCCCAAACCATGACATTACCACAACCATGCTTAACTGTAGGCAAGACACACTTGTCTTTGTACTTCTCACCTGGTTGCTGCCACACACGTTTGACACCATCTGGACCAAATAAGTTTATCTTGGTCTCATTACACTACAGGACATAGTTAAAAGGTTTCCATGTCTTTAGTCTACTTGTCTTCAGCAAATTGTTTGTGGACTTTCTTGTGCGTCATCTTTAGAAAAGGCTTCCTTCTCGGATGACAGCCATGCAGACCAATTTAATATAGTGTGGTGTATGGTCTGAGCACTGATAGGATGACCCCATCCCTTTTACCTCTGCAGTAATTCTGGAAGCACTCTATTTTAAAATGCTAGCCTCTAGATATGATGATAAGCATGTGCACCAAACTTCTTTGGTCAACCATGGTGAGGGCTGTTTTAAGTAAAATCGGGCCTGTTAAACCATGTTGCAGCTCACTTTCAGGGTGTTGGCAATCTTCTTATAGCCTTTGCCATCTTTATGTAAAGCAACAATTC
This sequence comes from Parotocinclus spilosoma, assembly GCA_033117975.1. Lineage (NCBI taxonomy): Eukaryota > Metazoa > Chordata > Actinopteri > Siluriformes > Loricariidae > Parotocinclus > Parotocinclus spilosoma. Next base: position 17,360 of record JAVSBV010010440.1, read on the forward strand.
TTTGCTTTTTTTAGATCATCTGAGAGTTTTTTGCCATGAAGTGCAATGTTAAACTTCCAGTGACCAGTATTAGAGAGCAAAAGCACAAAACTTAAAACACCTGCTTCTCATTCACACGTGAGACCTGAGACACTAACCATTCACACAAGAAAAGAAAATTGCTTATTGGGCACAAATGGGACATTTTCTTTTTATTATATTATTTAATTATCTATTTTATATTAAGCTTCTATTTTCAGGGAGTCCCTGTTTTACAGTGGCACAACTTACCAGTGGCGTATGTTTCATCTCAACTTTTGTGGTAGGTCACTGGTTCATAAAATGAAGTTGAACTATTTACTATACTCATTCACATCTGTGAGAGCTGCAACGTAGTTCCAAAGCAAAGAGAAAGCTGTGGATAGTAGCCACATGTCACTAGATTATGTGTTACATGCTTTTCAACAGAATTATTCACTAGTGGGGTCAGAATAGTCACTTAATCTAGCTACAAAAACTTCTAACCAGGTAACACAACAGTAGCTGTCCCGTGATATTTGGTAGGGTGGCATTCATCACAAATCTGCGCGTGAAAAAGAACTGCCACCTTTCTCCCTCACAGTACACAGCTTTAATTGTGTAAAGCTATAAACTAATAATAATAATAATAATAATAATAATACTAATAATAATAATAATAATAATAATTATTATTATTATTATTATAATTATTTTTATTATTATTATTATTATTATTATTATTGTAATTATTATTATTATTATTATTATTATTATTATTATTATTGTAATTATTATTATTATTATTATTATTAATATAAGTAGTAATAGTAGTAGTATTAGTATGATAACAATAATGGCCAAATCCAACAGCCAGGAGAAAACAAATTATTAAGCAATATAATAGGAAACATTGCGAGGAGAAGAGGTGAAAAAAATTTTGTTTTTCACTTTCAATACATTATTTAATAGATTACATGAGTTGTTCAGTATTACAAATAAGGCTTATGTAAATGATTTTGCCAATTGTTTAATTAACATGTTTCAAGCAAGGTATGCTACACTCTTCCGTTTAAAATCAATTCAATTTATTATGGACTTGTCTGAATGTATCACTAGCATATCCATATAATTGTACCTGTATGTTAGGGTTAGGGAACCAGAGAGTCAGACCCAAGTGCAGGGAAGCAGGATGGTGTCGATAGGAAGGGCCATGCTCTATAAGCTAACGCACTACACAAAAAACTTATTTCAAACTGGCTCTGAAACAAACTAACGGCTGGTGTAATATTGGCAAGCCAGGCTCATGCATACAAAGACCATACCTTGCGCTGAGGCGCTACTGAGTACCACTGTAAGGCACTGGTACGATGAGAGACACCGCTCACAAACGGATGTTAATACCTGACAAGCGCAAATGAGTGCCAATATCTGAAATTTGATTTTTTGACATACCCGCATAGTCCGATTCCGAGTCACATGAACCAGCAGCACAAAGCACTAGGTTGGAACTAACCCTAGACAGGGCACCAATCCAACGAATGGCGCAGGATTATATGCACAATCACTCACTCAGAAACACATACTGATCTAAATGTAAATCTTTCAAATGTGGGAAGAAACCTGCATACCTGCAGAAAACCTATGTGGTCTGAACCAAAAGTCAAACAGGAGATCTACGGAGCTCTGAGGTGACAGAGCTAACCACTTGCTTCCCTCAGTTAATTATCCTCATAATTGCTTCTGTGTACATATAATCTGTTCAAGAGCCTGTTTAATCAATGACAGCTAGTTAAACGGCACACCTGTTACGCTGTTTCTCTAAAACAATAACTCCATGGCTCTAAGAAATATGTCCAGGACTGAAAAACGTATCTAGCTTTCTACTGTATTTACCTATGAAGTGCATACTGTCAACATAGTGATTTCCTCAAGTAGGAATAGGAAGCCCTGAATACTTGCTCAAAATTGAAGTCTGCTCAGATCACAATCTCACATGGATGATCCTAAATAATTTTTCATAAAGGAGCAAATGCAAACAATTTTTGCTTGCACTGTAAAACCATGAACTACTAATACTACTGGGTGATCTGAATGTGAAAATTGGCTTATGTCCCTTGCAAGGTGTTGCACTGCTCACAGAATTTGCGCCTGCTCTGGTCATGCCTAGTCATGTTCACTTCCGAAAAAAACAGTGAAGGGTGCGAACAAACAAAAAGCAATATTTCACTGCAGGAGATGTAGAATCACATTCCTTTGGGTGAAAATAACTTTTTATAATTTGTGAATTTTTAAGACATTCGCAAAACCCGTCAGCCCCATCTGAAATATGTTAATAGTTTCTCTTAGGGTGCTGAATGTTGCCATGACAGCGAGGTCTTTACATCTGGACTTGCTGAAGCAATTTAATGGGCAAGTTTATTTTTTACCTATCTATTTTCTCCGTTGTTTTGATATGTTCCTTGGTGTGCAACATGCGCTTTTGAATGTAACGTTTCTGTTACGTATGTCTGAAAATGCCTACCACTTAAAGAACTGAAATTGGATTTAAGAATAAATTCAGTTGAATACATGCTCAGGATTAAATTTTCCCTGCGCTCTCTTCTCAAGGATTATGATTGGAACACTGATGTGTGTCTGCATGCTATTGGTTGTTATGCAGCTTTAACCCGGATTATGCACTGTTTATCATTTTGTTTTGTCATATTGGGGTGTTTTCACATATTTCATGTACAACCCCAATTCCAATTAAGGTGGGACGTTGCGTAAAACATAAATAAAAACAGAATTTTATGATTTGTAAATCCTTTTCAACCCATAGTCAATTGAATACACTACAAAGACAATATAATTTATGCTAAAATAGATAAACTTTATTGTTTTTTGCAAATATTCAGTCATTTTGAATTTGGTGCCTCCAACACATTATACAATAAGGTGGGACAGGGGAAACAAAATACTGGGAAAGTTGAGGAATCCTCAAAAAACATCTGGGACATTCCACAGGTGAACAGGTTAATTAGAAACAGGTGAGTGTCATGATTGGAAATAAAGTAACGTAAAATAAATTAAAGTCAAAAGGCTTAGTCGTTCACAAGCAAGGATGGGTGAGTTTTCCACTCTGTGAACAACCACGTGAGTAAATATTCCAACAGTTCAAAAACAACGTGCAATTGCAAGGAATTTAGGGACTTTATCATCCACAGTTCATAATATCATCGAATGAGTCAAAGAATTTGGAGAAATCTCTGCAAGTAAGCAGCAAGGCCTCCGACCTTTGATCCCTCAGGCGGCACTGCATTAAAAACATTCTGTAACGTATATACCCACATGGGCTCAGGAACACTTTAGAAAACTATTTTCAATTAACACAGTTTGTCACATGGCATGGGTATCTTGCACATCTGTGAAGGCACCATAATGCTGGAAAGTACATACAGGTCTTGAAGCAACATATGCTGCCATCTAAGTAACATCTTGTCTCTGCTCATTTCAGCATAACAATGGCAAGCCACATTCTGCATGCATTACAACAGAATGACTTTGCAGTAAAAGAGTACTAGACTGTCCTGCCTGCAGCCCAGACCTGTGTCCCATTGAAAATGTGTGGTGCATTATGAAGCACAGAATATTACAGCGGAGACCCCGGACTGTTGAGCCACTGAGATTGTACTTCAAGCAAGAATGGGAAATAATTCCACCCACAAAGCTTCAACAATTAGTTGAACAACAATTAGAAAAGGTGATGTAACACAGTGGTAAACATGCCCCCGTCCCAACTTCTTTAGAACTTGTTGGAGACATCAAATTTAAAATAAGTGAATATAAAAAAAAAAACAATAAAGATTATCAATAAAGATTATTAGGGGTTGTAGGATATGTACAATAAATAGATAGAAAACATAAAATATAACAGATTAAATAGAGTTAAAAGTGTTAACAATATAAAAAATAATTTAAACCTGCTTAGTTTAATGTCACCACAGTCTGACTCAGCCAATAGCAGCAAGATAAATTCTCAGAGATAAATAAATTGCTTTAATCTGGAATATGCAATGCCTCCCAGACCAGGATGAACAAGCAGTGTATTGGTGGATGAGGGTGTTGTTAAGGCTTGTACTGCATACTGCAATTACAAACCATGCTTTCTCTGCAGTGATAATAAAACTTTGATCTAATATAGAATATGCAGTGTTTGCCAGATATCTTCCTGGGAAAGGACAAGGATTGGACAGGTGGTGGATGGGTGATATGAGTGTTTTCTGCATTTTGGGCAATACTGGAGATGTTTTGACATATTTAATTTATTATAAAATAAACGCAATGTTACACAACATACGTTTTTCTTAGTAATGCTCTTTACTGAAAAATGTACGTGGAAACAAGTAATAAAAAGAGGTTGGATGTAGGTTTTGTTGTTTGAGTCAAGCTAGGTCAAGCTAGCTTTTTTACGTTTTTCAGGAATAAGAAGTATGATAAAAAGATGTTTTGTAATACAAATAAAAGAAACAAAGCCTATTTTGTGTACTGTCAACACATCTTCCTGTCAAAGTCTGGCTTAGGCAGTGGGATGAAACACATTTACTGCATATCTAACTTGTTCTCAGAACTCATTCATTCGTTCATTTTTCATGCCCGCTCAATCCAATTTAGAATTGCAGGGAGCCTGGGCCAAACCAGCAATCTACATGGCATCAGTCCATCACAGCGCACACTCCTACACACACTGGGGCACATTAGAAATGTCAGCTGGCTTAACCCACGTCTTGTGGAAGTCAGGGGAACCAGCGTGTCCAAAAGAATCCCATGCAGACACAGGGACAACATGTTAACCCTACACAGGCAGAAGGCTGGAACCTGGGGCACTGGAGCTGCAAGGCAACAGTGCTAACCACTGTGTCATCCCATTTCCTCAGAACTGATGGAGACAGTTAAACAGATCTCTACTTAATATGTAGGGTTTCCCAGATATATTACTGGTTGAAGACAAGTTAATTACAACTTGTGGACAAGTGGTGGATAGGTAAATGGAGCAAGTTTTGTGGTATGGGAATGTTATGAGTTATTTTGGGTAGGATTGATATAATACAGATTGGTATAAATAAATAAGAATTGTTTGCTACCATACTATTTGCTGGCAAAGCTTGGCTTAGTGCCCAACTGTACCTGGAAAACAGTCACAGAACCCAAATAGTCAATTATAATCATCCCTACAGGTTATGTGTGAAAAACAGGATCATTAACCTTTTTTTAACACTATACACTAACACTTTAACAAAATAAGGTTTCAGTCTTTCAATACTGTATATGCACAATGAGCCACAACAAGCCTTTGTTACACAGGACAAGGTATTATCCACAGACACACACACAAAAGACTTATATTTGGTCTTACTTTGAGCCTCAGGCTGCATTAACTCCCACGAGTTGCTCTAATCTAGCAACAGAGGCAGACTGTGAATAATGATTATAAAGTATATCCAGTGTTTTAGCCTACGATTTATGCCGAAAGCTGATGACTCAAACTTTTATGTTATTTCTGTTAAAGCAATGCCTTGTCATTGTGGACATCGTGGCTTAACATCTTTGGAAACAACGCTGTTCTTAAACAGTTTTTAACATCCTTTCAGTAACTAGACTCTTCAGGAGTGTTGTACTAAATCCAACGCTCTCATCATTTCGACCAACTCCTAGCGGTTCTATCGGTAACGGGTAAAAACAGAATAACAAGAAAACACTTACAGTTACTCGCACCGAAAGCTGAAGTCAAAACACTGAACATGGTGAAGAAGAACATCCCGGTGTGGCTATGCAATCCCATGCTTTTCAATAAATTAAACAGTAGTCCGCTTTAAAGCCGAATGCGACTTGGATGAAGATGCTTCGACGCCTCTAAGTTCCCCTATCAGATGAGAGCGCCAGAGCACAAATAACGGTCGTGCCTTATGCTTTGCAAGCCACAGAGCTTTCTCTCTTTCTCTCTAGCTCTCTCTTTCTCTCTCTCTTTTTCTCTAGCTCTCTCTTTCTCTCTCTCTCTCTCTCTCTCTCTCTCTCTCTCTCTCTCTCTCTTTCTCTCAATTCATTCACTCATTTTCTCTCTCAGAATCAGAAACCTATATTTATATAGCAATACTTTTTATGCTGGTCATTTGAACAATACTATGATTAAATTCATTAATTGATCATTGAGTTTACCAGAGGTTTTACACATAAAGTGCTAGGTCGTACTATAGGTGGTACACATATGACAAAGCTAAACCAGTTGAGGCATACATAGATTATGTTAATCTTTGCTTTTGTAAGTATTTTAAATTTGCATAGCTTTAGAGTTTATATAGAGCATTACAGTCTGCTGTTTGTTTGAACGTGTTTATTCTAGAGGTGAATGAAATAGTGAATATAATATAATATGTATATAATAAACTGCCCATTTTTTTTATTGCAGGCATTAGATTCTCAGAGAAAGGTGTAGTGCCTTCATTTATCCTCAACAATTGCTTCAAGGAATATGTTTGCATGCAGCCTGAAATCATTCACACCTAAGGGCATTTAGGAGTTGCGTGTCTACCTGCGGGCAAATCTGGGGTGGTGGAAGATAGCCAGAATGCTTGGAAGTGAGGTTTGATCACTGGTCCCAATGTGTAGCTTCTGTTGCATCACCATATTGACAAACCCAGGATGTTCCAGCAGATATCCAGGTGGTGACGTGCAATTCTCATTTCCACTGCTCCAGAATCGAGCAGAAATAATTTACATCACAGATTTTTAACAATGAACATAATTGGCTTGCGAAAGCGTGCGCAATCATAGCAACCAATGCATGACACTGTTAATGTGCTGATATTGCTTATGAATTCTGTTTGGAATTGGGTCACTGGATTGGGAGAAATAGTTTACTACGGACTACTAAACACATGTCCTTAAGTGTAATTTGTAATGTATTCTATATTCTAAATACTGAAGTGACTAAGGAATATTAAATTCTTAGGATTAGGTCAGCATCATTTCACATTATTATTGTACATAAGAGTGTACATGAATGTGGAATTCACACAACACTGATACCTAAATTAGACTGAACCCACTTAGATTGTACTAACCCTAGTACTGAACATAGTGTTTTAAGAATTAACTAAATAAAAAGAACATGAATTAAATGACTTTGTCATAAAAAAAATCATATTAAATAAATGGTCATTCTTATTTGTACTTTTTAAGTTTTCTTTTCCAGCTTTTTTATTTGCAATTCTGACTAAATTGGGTTATATTGCCATTGGCCAGTAGTGTTTGGAGTGATCAGTTGACCTGAAACAGAATTAGCAAAAGTGAATTAAAAGCTTAAAATTTGCCGATTTTGAGTTTGACATTTTTATTTCCCAGGAATGTAGGTGTAAGTATCCCTAACAGATAAGCGCACTATACCATATTCTAAAATGTCCAAAAGTCATAAAATAAAACAATTCCATTTTGTATTCTGTTTCTGTATACATAACTGTAGTTCTATTAATTGTATTATCTAATATGTCATGTGTGCTAAATTACATAAAATTACATAAATTTAATACATGAGTTTAAGTGGACTCTGAGGTTTTGAGTTGTTTAGTTCAATAATCTATATTTTAGGAGCTTTTACAAAATGATTTTATTGTAAACATGTAACCTGTTGATCTAGAATGTGTTAACAATATGGGCATCATCTTGTGTGACTGTTTTGTGATAGATGGAAATAACAAGATAGGACTATCTTTAATGTATTTATTATTAAAGGATAAAGTAAATATCACATTCCACAGCCAGCCATGAATGATTGTTTTATTTGTACAAGGTATGGAAAGAGATTTCCCACTGGACAGAAAAGTTCAAATCCCTACTGATTACCTGAAGGCTGAAGGCTGAGTGGAGTTTTATTAACACTATATTTAAATGCATTATACTGGTATATGATAAATGTTGAACACTGACATTATAAAGTGTGAAGATTCTTAAAAATATCATTAGTATACAGCAATGCATGATCATTTTTACACTGTCTGTACTGTTTTTGAAATTGAAGAACAACAAAGACTTGAAATAAGCCAGCACAAATATCTCTGGCAAGATTCAATGCAGGCACCTAATAAACCTAATAAAAAGTACACAAGAAAATGGTGTTTCTGTCCACACATGACACTGGAGTTGTTGACAAGTAGGAAATATGATAACTGTAACCACTGAAGTTTGATGATAGGAGGCTGAATTTGTTTCTTGTAAACAGTTCTTAATCTTGGAATTAGAAATAATTATTTACCATGCCTGTCATGTCCTGGCAAATATTCAATACCCACATTGCAGTATAAAATAGGGTTACCGTAGTGCAGGAGGAGATGCAAATGCTCACAACTATTTGGGAGATTTATTGCACCAACCGTACCATGTCAAATTCATAACAGTGTGTTTAATAAAAGGGGACACATCAATTCAAACAAAGTCTAAACACATAAACAGTACTATGCAAAGTCTTAAGCCATAATTAGATTTTTTGTATTGGCAATAGTATTATGACCATATATAACATACAGTGCATCCGGAAAGTATTCACAGCACTTCACATTTTCCACATTTTGTTACGTTACAGCCGTATTCCAAATTGTATTAAATTAATCGCTTTACTCAAAATTCTACACAAAATACCCCATTATGACCATGTGAAAAAAGTTTTTCATAGAGTTCTGAAAATGTATTAAAAATAAAAAACTAAGAAATCACATTTACGTAAGTATTCACAGCCTTCGCCATGAAG
>JAVSBV010010441.1:0-12571 GCA_033117975.1 Parotocinclus spilosoma
AAATGATATATGTTATGGATCATTTACAATAGTTTTAAACCCAAGTAATGCACTCGGACACAAGAATTTGCATGTCAGGTCAATGACCCGTTTATTTGAACAGTGAGAGATAGAATATCTAAAAGCTGAAACAACAGTCACCAAGAAAACCATTGGTAACACATTACGCCGTAATGGAATAAAATCCTGCTGTTCCTGCAAGGTCCCCCTGCTCAAGAAGGCGCATGTGCAGGCCCATCTGAAATTTGCCAATGAACACCTGGATGATTCTGAGAGTGATTGCGAGAAGGTGTTGTGGCCAGATGAGACAAAAATGAGTGAAGCTCTTTGGGTCATAGTCAGCATTTCTCTTCCTCCAAATACGGTGAGTGGAACTAATGCCAAAGAACACCGTCCCCACTGTCAAGCATGGAGGTGGAAACATTGTTTTGTTTCTCTGCTAAGGGCATAGGAATACTTCACTGCATCAATGGCAGAATGGATGGAGCCATGTACTGTAAAATCCTGAGTGACAACCTCCTTCCCTCCACTAGGATGTTAAAAATGGGTCGTGGCTGGGTCTTCCAGCACGACAATGACCCAAAACCTGCAGTCAAAGCAACAATGGAGTGGCCTAGCCAGTCTCCAAACCGCAATCCCATAGAAAACGTATGGAGGGAGCTGACGGTTGCCAAATGACAGCGTTAAAATCCTAATGATTTAGAGATGATCTGCAAAGAGGAGTAGACCAAAATTCCTCCTGACATGTCCACAAACCTCATCATCAACTACAAAAAATGTCTGACTCCTGTGCTTGCCAACAAGGGTTTTGCCACCAAGTATTAAGTCTTGCAAATAACTGTATATATTTTGTACAATATAATTTTCTGGATTTTATTTTAGATATTTTATATCTCACTGTTCAAATAAACCGTCCCTTAACATTATAGTCTGTTAAAATCTTTGTAAATTGTTCTACACTGTACATCTTGTCATCTGAATGTACCTAATTTCAGAAAATAGATAGAAAATACTTGGCTCCTGGGAGACCTATTTCCATTATTTCGCAAATGTATACTTTGTTTTGGCTTGTTCAAAACAAACACACTATCAGAATAATGTAGAGACCCAGGGTATCTATCAAGCAATGTGTGTGTCTGTTTCTGTCCTATATGTGTGAGAGTGACTTTAAATGCATTTAAATCACATTTTATAAAAAAAAACAATGGATACCAGTGAGATATATGGAAACAATTAATTAAGGTACTTAAGCACTTAAGGTTCAGATTAAGACAATTATTGTTAAATTGCAGTATAGGGTGAGGGCACCACAGCAGATAAAGGTTAAATTAAATGGGATGGGAATCTGTGCTACTTTATCAGACCGTACTTTATCAGACCGCATATTTTAAGATGTGTATGTCAAATCGTGCTACCACATCGAGGATTTATAGATGAAATAGCAGTTAACTTCTGGAAGGATAATACGCTAGAAGTTTTACAATATAAAACACCTTATAGTCTAAATTACCTCTTTTAAAACAATAGGTAGGATAGATTTAGACTTAATTACATTATCAGTATACACTACCTCTATTTATAGTTCATTCTGATCAAGTAATTTAGACTATAAATCTATCCATCCCATAGTTTTAATACAGACCGAGAATGGAAATAGTGAGGTCTTGTCTTTTGGTAAAAGTAAAGGAGACAAGCATCCATCATCACAATACATGTGTTTGAAACGGCTAATATTTAGCTATGCTTTTATAAGGTATACATTGAAGAAAAACTCTAAAAACCTGGCAATTATCACCTAAAACACAGTGCAGCTTAAGAAAACACATCTATTATGCTTACTATGATACTAACCATTTAACAAAAGACACGTTTGCAAGAACCGTTAAATCATGGAAGTGGCGCTAAATATCAGAGTCCTGACTTGAAAGTGATCTGCGTGTGCTCTGTAGCACAAAGATATGTATATGACTTTGGTACTAGTCAGTGTCCAGACTTAAACTCAGTAGAAAAGCTTTGGAGGGAGGTGACACTTATTGTTGCCCAGGGACAGCCCCAAAACCTGAAAGATCTGGAGAAGATCTGTGTGGAGGAGTGGGTCAGAATCCCTGCTGCAGTGTGTTCAAACCTTGAAAGAAAATAAAAAGTAGAGGAAAGTCTGACCTCTGTAAATACAAAGTTCTGATTTTTTATTGTATAAAATACTTATTTCATGGAATAATACACATTTTACAATTATTTAAATATCATCCAATGTGATTTTCTGGATTTCTTCCTTAGATTCCTTTCACAGTTGTAGTGTACCTACAATAAAAATACAGATACATTAGCAGTACATTACAATAACAAAATTAGCAGTTTATCAAATACTTATTTTTCCCACTGAACATACTCGTAGCCACCTTGGATATCATAGAAAGCACTGTCACAGAATGCTGTAACAACTAACTAAGATACCATAAGGCCTGTCCAGCAGCAGCCTAAATTTAAATTTAGAGATGCATATCATATTAAACTTGCTGCCTGCAAGGGTTATGTTATCTTGTTTTCATTCATTAAAAAAACATTCAGTTTGATCAGGTTTGTCCAAATCTTTAAAGAAAGCTTAAGAATAAGAATAAGAAAGCTGTATTATAGTACATTTAATACATTATATATTGTTATGTATTCAAACTGTTAATGTACAGAATAATGTGCAGTAATGGACACTTTTTGCAGTTTTAGTACCCTTGTAGGTTTGTTCTATTAGAGAAGACATGCAGTCTATTCAAATGTAATTAGTTTGAAAAGATTTATGTCTAAAGTAGGACTTTCATGTTCAACACAACAAATTCAAGTCAAGAAGTAATTAACTAGATTTACACCTTCTTCCTTATGTACGCAAGTTATATAGAAAACCCAAATTAACCTGAAGAAATTTAAATGAATAATAATGAATTGCTTGGAATGCTCAGCTGTGAAGTTTTGTTGAGGAAAGTTGTAATCCTTGCTAAAAGAAGGTATTTGACATGAAATGCACAATCCAAAACCAAATCTAGACACTGATACTTCGTCACTAATATTTTTTTCTGTTATACTTTCATTTGACATCTGTCTTTTAAAGGATCGGCGTTCAAAACTCCAGTGTTTCTGGCTTTTATCCTTCCTGATGGCCTCTTCCCTACTTTTATATTACACATTTCAGATGGAGTCACTTTACTTCTGGTTTGTAATATGTTCTTAATAATATATTTAATTGCATCTTTTTTGTAAGTAAAATTAGCTTTTGTAAAGCATTTATAACATTTTGCTGTAATAACGTTATCACTTTCATTGTCTGACACTGTCTTTTGCCACTCTGCAGCCTCGTCCTTATGAATCCTCATATTGAACCTGTGCACTTCTGGGACGTTTTATGGGTTGTGGTCATCACCAGTTTTATTGTGAAGTTTCTCTTCATGGGATTCAAGTGCCTTGTTCTTCTTCTTCCGTCCCCTGTTATGTTGTACAGGAGACGGGTATGTGTTTAATTTGGTGTAGGATCATCTAATTTTAATAATGTAGTGTTTTCAGTTTATTTTCTGTTCTTGTCAGGGTCAATGGTACATGTTCATAGAGGAGCTTGGGCAGATGTATCAGATAATTGCACCTGTTCCTCCTTGGTTCCACTATCTGCTCAGTACTCAGGAGATACATGGCAATCTTCAATTCACACTGGGGATCGTGTTAGCTCTGTTCTATCTAATTATGAAGGTAAATTATTATATCCAGTTGCTATATTTGCAGAAAATATTAGGCACTTCATTTTGTGAATAAATGCTAGATAAAATACAATAAGGAACTGAAATATTTGTGTGTTTCTTTGTAGTCATTATTGTCCCTGAGTGTCGTTTGGTATCGTAGTATCTGTTTCCATCAAAAGTGACGTAGCGAATTTATCGTTATGTGTAAAATGTTTAATATTATTTATGTTTAATATGTTTAATAATATTTATTTCCCTCAGCTTTTGGGAGTTTACAGTCATTGGGGATCCCTGCAGAAAACTACCAGAACCTTTCTCAGTAATGAGGTATTGCTGATTTCTTATTTTATATTGATGTTTTCATCTGGGTAACGCTATGGTGTTATGGTAACTGTTTGTGAAAATGAATTATTTGACAGGGATTTTTGTTCATAAGGAGTACTGAGGATTGTGAGAAGTACAACCCCAATTCCAATGAAGTTGGAATGTTGTGTAAAACATGAATAAAAAGAATATGATGATTTATAAATCCTTTTCAACCTATTTTCTACAAAAAACACTACAAATACAGGATATTTAAGTTTAAACTTATAAACTTGATTGATTTCACTCATTTGGAATATGATGTCTGCAAAACATTTCAAAAGAGTTGGTACAGGGTAAACAAAAGACTGGGAAAGTTGAGGAATGCTCCAAAAAACACCAAATATCAACAACACCCAGAAACCCCACCGGCTTCTCTGGACCTGAACTCATCTGAAATGAACTGACACAAAGTGGAAAAAGTGTCCTATGGTCTGACGTGTCCACATTTCAAATTGTTTTTGGAAATGATGGACATTGTGTCTTTTGGGCCAAAGAGGAAAAAGGTCTGTCCAGATTGTTATCAGCGCAAAATGAAAAAAAGCCAGCTTTGCTAATGGTATGGGGGTGTGTTAATGCAGAGGGCATTGGTAACTTGCACATTTGTGAAGGGACCATTAATGCTGAAAGGTACGTGCAGGTCTTGGAGCAACATATGCCGCCATCCTAGAAACATATTTTTCAGGGACGTCCCTGTTTATCTCAGTAAGACAAAGCCAAGCCACATTCTGCACGTTTTACAACAGCGTGGCTTCGTAGTAAAATAGTGCGGGTACTAGACTGGCCTGTCTCCCATTGAAAATGTGTGGTGCTTTATGAAGTGCAAAATACGACAACGAAGACTCTGGACTGTTGAGCAACTGAAGTGGAAAGAATGGGAAAGAATTCCAGCTACAAAGCTTTAAAAAATTAGTGTCCTCAGTTCTCAAACACTTATTAAGTGTAAGGAAAGGTGATGTAACAGTGGTAAACATGCCCTTGTCCCAGCTTCTTTGGAACATGTTGCAGGCATCAAACTTGAAATTAGTTACATTTGAACATTAAATATCTTGTCTTTGGAGTGTATTTAATTGAATATGGGTTGAAGGGATTTGCAAATCACTGTAAACTGTTTTTATGTTTTACACAACGTCCCTTCATGCATTGGAATTGGGGTTGTATAATAAATTACTGTATATGCAGTATTAATTAGCAATTTATTAATAGCATACTCTGAAATGTACAATACTTAATGTACAAAGTATTTGAGTCATGCTGTGAGGGTTGAGTGTTGATTAGTCCTATGGGTCATTTAGTTTTTTGTTTTTTATATTACAACCCAAATTCCAATGAAGTTGGGACGTTGTGTAAAACATAAATAAAAACAGTTTACGGTGATTTCCAAATCCTTTCAACCCATATTTAATTAAATACACTACAAAGACAAGATATTTATTGTGCACCAAAAGACTGGGGAATAAAGAATGCTCAAAAACACCTGTATATAACATTCCACAGGTCAGTGTCATGATTTAGTATCATTGAGCTCAATTGTTCACAAGCAAGGATGAAGCGAGATTCCCATGTAAGACACCCCTGTCCTACAATGGAAAATGTTTTCGTTACTGTGCCATTCTACAATCCCAAATCAGGAAAAAAGCAGCATATTTTGCATTTGTCTTTAACTTCATTGCAATGTGAACACAAGATATTTGATGTACTCGCGACTGCATTTAATAATTAACACCCTTTCATACACTTAATTGTGATCTGATTTCAAACAGGTGAAAGGGGGAAACTTAAAGAGGAAAAGATAGGCAAAGGATATGCAAATCAAAAACTTTTCAACTTTGCATCTTTTCAAAAACTTATTTTTGTGGATACTGCTTTTGACCTGTTGACATCAACTGTTTGAAATCTGATCATTAGTTAGTTTTACTAGCCCTAAACTGCCTCCATCCATATTGCAAGCCTGAAGTGCAGGAATGGATGTTTATTTACAAATGACATGAATTTGACCGGAAGAAAAAACATGAAATATTTTATTCATTTATTGATGCAGTCTTTTTGCAGTCAAAGTTTTTATCTAAAAACTGTTTTTATGTTTTTTAAGTTTTTTGTCTAAATAGAACTTTAAAAATGTTATTAAAGAATAAATGTATGTGAATTTTCAGGGGTGGTGTGATAATCGGTAAGAATTTTTAGATATCATTGGATCCTAGGATATCATGACACTATATCTGGTGAATTTCATGACACACTTGTGAATTTCCCCATTGTGGGACTAATAAAGGATTATCTTATCTTATCTTATCTTAGCTTGTCTCCATCTCATTTTATAAACTGTGTACAGGTGAATGGAGCTCCTGCCACTCAGTCCCAGTGCAGTGAGGCTGGAGAGTTTTGTGATATTTGTCATAAAGAATTTAAGCAGGCTCGGATCCTCCTATGCCAGGTGAATCTATTATTTTATTATGTAGGTTTATATTATATTATATAAGTTTTACTTCCAGTGGCTAGCTCTTAAATTTGGTTAACCAAAATTAAAGTGTATTTTCTAATGAACAGTAATCTACAAGCCCAAATCAGAAAATATTGGGACATAAACAGTTCCTTAAACGTACTTTGACTTTAACGTCATTGCAGATAATTTTAAGTATTTTAAGTTTTGTCTGGTCAACCTCATTTTATTTGTTCCTCAAATAAACTTTGTAAGGGATATTCATATTTCAGTCCTAACATTTTCTGATTATACTTGTCTTGTGTTTTCTTGTCTGTAAATGCATTGACATCCCTGGAAAAGATTTCATCTTAAAAAAATTGATGTGGCTCTAAAATTTGTTGACAGACTGGATATCCTTTGACTACCTTTGCTCATCAATGACTCAGCCTTTCCTGTATTCTGCTTTTGTATAAAATTGTGCTTAGAATCACCTGTTGACATGAAATCAAGTTTGTGATTACCTTTTTAGTTCATTACTAGCTGTAAATTGCCCCGTCTCTAGATTTTCTGGAGTGTGTCACAGGCCTGTAGTGCATGAATGTATGTTTATTAATATAGTAAGTGAAGTTGACCAGACAAAACAGACAAAATCTCAGGTTCCCACTGTCTTCACTGAAAAAAGGCAAAATGTAAGGAATGTAAGGAACACTGCATTTTTTAAAACTTGGATTTTCATACTGTCCATCAACTTTTTCTGTTTGGGGCTGTACATTTTCATGAGCTTATTTATAGTTTAAATATTTATTACAAGCTATATGTCCATATAATTGTTGTTGTTTTATATTAGGAACACTTGTGTACCGAATTACTGACATCTTAATTAGGCATTATTTGAATCATCAAATTGTATATGTTAGGTCCACAAATTTGTAGGCACAAGTTACAGAAGTGGTAGCCGTTGTTTGTTTACTCTTATTGTTATACGCAGATCAGCCAAAACCTAAAAAAACAAACACATGTTGAACAAAAAATTATGTTCATTATCTATTTACAATTGGGATAGGTGTTTTCGGCACCGCTGCCAGTGGCAGCCTATCCAATAGCTCCGTCTTTTGTCTATTGTTTTAGCGTCTTTTATAGCGTATTTCTCCTGTTATGTTTTATCGCTAGTTTAGTGATTATTTTGTATGTCCTATGGACATGGAATTTCTATGCATGCGTGCAGGACCAACTTTTTTTACTCAATGAAAGAGCTGCCTGTGCTCCAAACAAAGGGTCATGCCGGCATAACACACCCCATCCCAGAGGAACTGCGAAGGAGCTACAGGGGCTGCAGAGCCGGTGCTAAGCTAAAGGCTAAGCGCTTTGAGAACCAATGGTGGTATAAACCATCTATACCTTTGGTGGTGATGGGGAATGTGAACTCTCTGGCCGATAAGTCTGACGAACTAGCGGTACTGGTTTGTAAACGGGAATGCAGTCTTTTATGCCTTATAGAAACATGGCTTATCGGCAACATTCTCTGTGCTAATGTGGACATTCCCGGTTTCACCATTGTGAGAGCAGACAGGGACGCCAAACTAAGAAGCAAAAGCAAAGGTGGGGGACTAGTGCTCTTTGTGAACATCAGATGATGTAACCCAGAGCATGTGACTGTTGAGGAGTAGATTTGCTGTCGGTATATTGAACTGCTGGCAGTGAGTCTTCAACCATATTACATGCCCAGAGCGCTATCCTACGCCATTGCTGTCTGTGTTTGTTCCTCCTTGTGTGGATGCTGGGATGGTGTGACATCATACACGCAACCATCGCAAGACTTCAGACTCAACAACAATAGATCTCCTTTACACAAACGTGAAGGATGCATTTTACCACCACACCCCTGCCCCCTCTGGGAAAATCTGACCACAACCTGGTACTACACGCTCCTTCAGGAAATTGTCTCCCGGTGCTGTGGCAGCTCGCAGGGACTATTTTGAGACCACTGAATGGAGTGTTTTGCTGGAGCTTTATGAAGACATTGATGGGATTACATGCAGCGGCATGATGGACTACATGAGCTTTTGCATGCATGTTGTTGGTCCTGTGAAAAACTGTGTGCTGCTTTGCTAACAACAAAACCTGGATAACCAGTAGTTTTAAAAGCCTTCTGAACAAGAAGTAGAGGACCACAACCAGGGGGAGCTTTTGAGCGCACATAGGATGCTCAAAGTCTAATTGCGAAAGGCCAAAGAGTCCTACAGGAAGAAGATGTATGGAATGGTATGAAGACCATCACAGGCTGGAAGCAGAGGAAGGACACTACTACAAAAGGTGAGGAAGAGGGATCTAATGTGTTCAACCCCTTTTACAACTGGTTTGACTGCCCTGTTCAAGTCTCTGTAGCTTCAGCGGATTCCTGCTTCACACTCCCCCTCATCTCAGCCCCTGATATACTCGCTGACTGCCTAGATATTAAAACCTCACCTTCTTCCTCATGCACCCCTGTTATTCATGCATCCCTTCCACAGGCTGACGGTAATGACATTTTAGCCAATGCTACTTTTTTGTCACACAGTATCCCATCAAATTGGACCTGTAACACCACTGAATCCCCACTTCTCCCTCTTTGAACCCCTACAGTACATCTTCAACTTGAGACTTCGCTTGGGCAGGGTTCCCACACTGTAAAAGACATCATGCCTTGTCCCAGTACCTAAGAAGGGACGATCCACATGTCACAAAGTCACTGGAACACCTACTTCTACACAGTTTCTTTCTGCAGGCTATTCAGACTCTTAATCAGACAATCACCACACATTTAAAAAACATTTCACTACATGTTGTACATCTATAACGATCTGTGTGACAAATAAATATCTAAAGTCTTCTCAGACCCAAGGTTCAACACGCAATGGGCCCCCTGCAATTCGCCTACAGGCAGAAAGTAGGAGTTAAGGATGCCATGTTGTACTTCCTCCATCGGGCTCACTCCCATCTGGATAAGGGGGGGGGGTGTTGTCAGAGTCATGTTTTTTTGTAATCCTGGTCCCCTAGATTACTGACTACCTCACAGGTAAACCTCAGTATGTCAGGCTGAAGGACTGCATGCAGAGGAGCACCAAAGGGGACTGCACTGCCCCCCTTCACTATACACCTCAGACTTCAAGTACAACTCTTTGACGTGCCACATGCAGAAGTTCTTGGATGATACTGCCACCGTGGCTAGTGTAAGAGAAGGGCAGGAGGCAGAGTATAGGAACCTGGTGGAGGACTTTGTGAAACTGTGCCATAGGAACAGCCTGTTCCTGAACACTACCAAGACCAAAGAGATGCTGCTACTCTTTTGCAGGGCCAGGCCAATCTCACAGCCAGTGTCTATTGAGAGTGTTAAGACCTGCAGGTATCCTGGACTGCACCTGGATGATAGTCTGGACTAGTCAGCCAACTCAGACATCCTGTACAGGAAGGGAGAGAGCCAGGAGTAAGGAGTAAGTTCAGTGGCAGGTTGCTGTCACTGAGCTGCTCCACAAACCGACTCAGGAGATCCTTTGTCTCGAGTGCCATCAGGCTTAGAAACTCTTCCCAGTGGGGCTGGTAGAGGGAAGAGGACAGATGTCTACTGAATCTTATTATAAATTTAGTTTTATCTGCACTGTATGTCAGTATGACATTTTACTGCATGAAATTTTACTGTACATTATGTAAATCTACTCATCTGCTCCTCTTTAGTCCCTACTACCTACCGTATAATGCCGTGTAGATGGACTTTCATATTTACAAATGTATTTAATTATTCACTCAGTGCAATAGTAAGATATTTTTTTTATCTGTAGCCTATGTCTCTCTGTACTGTGAATACTGCTACTGGCTTATAACTTTAACATAGCATGTTCGAATTCCATCGTCCTTATGACTCTAAGTCTGCAAAAACCGTATTTTGAATATTAAACGCACTTTTTCAGTTGCATCCGTTTGCTGTTTCAGAATGGCAAATAAGGAACTAAACGAATCGGCGGCTGCGAATAAGTAGCCAAATACAGCCTCGTCTCTAGGACAATGTGTGGAAATTTTGTTAAATATCATATGTTTATAGTGGGCTACCCATTGAAATAACGGCTTAGGGTGTTGAAATATTGTATATACTACGATGTTGTATTGTATATAATATACTATAATATTGTTATACTGAGAATTATAGAGTGCTAAATCATTTAAATTAGTATATGCATGCTCATAATACTTATCTTTTAAGATTATTCAAAAACTATTATATTAAATAAGCAAAATGTATTTTTTTGACAGCACATTTTCTGTGAGGAGTGCATTGTGCTGTGGTTCAACCAAGAAAGGACCTGCCCTCTTTGTCGCACCATCATTACTGATAAGGTACACAAATGGAAAGATGGATCCACCTCACCTTACTTGCAAATCTACTGAAGCTGGTGATACATTACCTAAACATTTGAGAGCTCTTATAAAGTGAATTGTGCAGGATTAGTTGGGAATAGGGAGGAATAAAGTGAATTCACCTTGACTTTTGCAACATTTTGAATTTTCAACATTTACTTTTTTTAGTTGGATGTCTGCATTAACAGATTAAGCACCAAGTAAAGCTGAATTTAGTTATAAGTTATATGTGTATTATTTTGTAATTTTTTTACACATACATGGATGCGACATTTAATCATATGGAGTAGTTCTGTGTCCTTGCTGTATTCATTGTGAATAGGTTTACTATACTTTTTGTTTTGTTTTATTTGAACCTTGTTTAGTTCCTCTTTGTCATCTTTAACATTCTGTTGCCCTGAGGCTTGTACAAAATGATTTAAATCCTTTTGGTTAAGTTTGTTTAATGAAGCAACACACAGGCTCTTCAAGATTAAAAGGAGCAGGGTAAATAGAATAAACTCTCAATGTACAATTCATGGTTCAACTAAAGGACAAATTCATTTTATTGCATTCATGCCACATGATCTGGTAATAAAGTGTGTTAATATACAAGCCCAAATCAGAAAAAGTTTAAACAGTATGGAAATTACCTATTTAAAAACCGTGTTTTTTATATTTACATTTCATTGCACTCAGTATGAACTTGAGACACTGCTCACAAAAATTAGGGGATATTTCAAAATGAATATGAAGAGGATCCCACAAGAACTGCTGAACAATCTGATCCTGTACACGCTTCATCACTGTTAGTGTGTTTTTGGCAGTCTTTGTTGACCATACACACTACTGAACAGCCAATGTAGGGGCACTCTCGTCCAGTTTAGCATTTTTCTGTTCACCCTCATGAATATGTCACTTGCTACCTAATCACAATAATTTAGTTTGCATCTCATTTGCTTAATCAAACAGCTTTATGTGACTTTTCATTTGCTTTTTGATGATCTGGTTTAATGAAATAAAATCAAATACTTTTTTTAATCACTTCATATTCATTTTGAAATCTGTGTGGCAGTGTATAGTCTGGTCAGTTTCATTTTATTTTGTAAATAAACATCAAGTCCTGCATTTCAGACCTGCAACACGTTCCAAAAAAGCTACTAATGAATGTTCCAGCTAATAATGTTCAAATTTACAGCTACTAATGAATTTGCAAAAAAACAGTCGATGTCAACAGATTATTGTAATCATGATTTTGTACAAATGCCACTTAAAACGTTGTTGTTAACATCATGTTAACCATGTCCAGAAGTGGCATTGAATTCTCTGAGCTTGTAGGCATCTAGGATGGAACATCACACAGAGGAAATGTGTATTGTGGTCAGATAAATTAGTTTTTTTTAATCAGTATTCCAAGTCTGACTCCATGTGCTATGGACCAAAGACATAAAGGAACATTCAGGCAGCCTGCAGTCCAGACCTGTCCCTTGTTTCTGGGGAAAAGGAATAGAATTACATCCCAACTTTTTTGTAATGTATTACATAGGCCTGAAAAGGTATAAATGGGATCTACAGTGCATCAGGAAAGTATTCACAGCGCTTTACTTTTTCCACATTTTGTCACGTTACAGCCTTATTCCAAATTGTATTAAATTAATCTTTTTCCTCAAAATTCTACACAAAATACCCCATTATGACC
>JAVSBV010010461.1:0-12570 GCA_033117975.1 Parotocinclus spilosoma
CCAAATAAATAATCATCCAAAAAGCCAATCCAATTTTGGTATGAAAATCTCAAGTTTAAAAAGTGTGTGTGTATATATATATATATATATGCAATCAGCATATTTCTGAAGATGCTGGCATTTTATATTTACCAATCAAGGGCACCAATATTGTTGACCACAATCATATGAAGCCGTCCTTTTAATAAAGGTTTTTGTGTGTCTTGAGTGTCTTGTGCGTGTGCGCTTCTGCCTTTGTGTGTGTCTGTGATGGTTATGTCTGTCTTGATGTCTCCAGGTCCTAGCTTCAGCATTTGACCCAGAGCTGGGTGGCAAGGACTTTGATGAGATACTGGTTCAATATTTCTGTGACGAGTTTGCCAAGAAGTACAAACTAGATGTACGCTCAAAGCCCCGGGCCCTTGTGCGCCTTTACCAGGAGTGCGAGAAGCTCAAGAAGCTCATGAGCGCCAACTCCTCAGATCTGCCACTCAACATTGAATGCTTCATGAATGACGTGGATGTTAGTAGCAAACTCAACAGGTTTGTCTCCCAGCAACTCTAAAATGAGCAAGTAATGCGGGCTATATTAGTCTCTGGATATGCTTGTAATCAACCTTGAAAGCATGATGTATGTGGCTACTTTAGTTTGAACACTGTTACTAATAATAGCTTGATGACTCTCTTGTTCCAGAGGCCAGTTCGAGGAGATGTGTGCAGGGCTGCTGGCCAAAGTGGAGGCTCCCCTGCGTAGTGTGATTGAACAAGCCAGTGAGTAAAATTGCCACCCCCTACCCCCCCTTATTTTTTTATACCTGCACACCTAATACTGTTTCCTTTAATTATCTCTTTGCTTACTTCAGAGCTGAAGAAAGAGGATATTTATGCAGTAGAGATCGTAGGTGGTGCCTCTCGGATCCCTGCCATCAAAGAGCGAGTCAGCAAATATTTTGGGAAGGAGATAAGCACAACTCTAAATGCGGACGAGGCAGTGGCCAGAGGCTGTGCGCTGCAGGTCTGTGCCTGGATTTATTTTTTCCCCTGATTACTACTTGCTCATGCTTATCTATTCTTTATGCTTGTCTGATTCTGATTCTCATCCTGACTTTGGACTCGCCTCTCAAAGGAAATAACCTTTGATGCAAATTGCTTTCAGGGACGTAATGTATGGCAAGCTTGTTTATTAATTCAGTCAAATCCCAGAATCTGAACTCCTGGTAGCCAATTCCCTTGGGTTACATGCAAGATATTTTAATTTCTGTGCGCTATCAAGACCACTAAGCCGTTACAGGTATGCGCTGTTTTAATGTCCACATTACATTCTGGGAAAGAGGACACTGACTGGATATTAGCATAGTCAACTAGTAATCTTGTGCTACTGCAATGTAAGTATAAGCAGAGATTCCGCTGAAAACATAGTAGCGGTAGTGTTCCACTTATTTGAGACTGCGGTAGCCTAGTGGTTAAGGTACTGGACTTTGAACCTGATGGTCCAGGCTTCAAATCCCACCTCTGCCAAGCTGCCACAGTTTGGTCCTATAGCAAGGCCCTTAACCTACTATTGAATTGTAACTACTACTTGAACTATTTAAATTGTAAGACTGGATAAGAGCCGTAAATGTAAATCTACACAACATCTCATGTCCAAAACCTACACCATTATGCTAAAAACTTTAATTTACGGGAATTCACAATGATTTGAGAGTAATATCAGTGTGATGTTACAACCCGGGGAAAGCTGTAATATCTGTCTTGATCATTTGTTCAAGAATGCATTGATGGACAGTATTCTGAATAACACCGAAGATGACCAAGATGAAAGAGAGACTCTGAGTAAATGTGAACCAGTTACAAAGTAATATTAATAAATTAATAAAGGAATATTACAAAGTAATATGTTGCAGAGAATATATAGATAGTCAGGGCACTAACAAATGAGTACTACATACAATAGGACATAGGACATACACTTACAAACACCATTTACAGCTTACTAAAAATAAGTAACAGTCCTACACATAAACACGAATTAGAACCATATCTGGTGCAAAAGTGAGCAAGCCAGAACACGACTGCTAGCATAGTGAGCTATGGAGTGAATGATGTTCTGCTCTTGAACTTTAACTTCTGCCTCTGCTTGTGTATCGACAGTGTTGATTGGCTGGTTAGCTGTTTTTAAGCAGCAACCTATAGAGTTAAAAGCCAGATAATTTTTATTAATTACACGGCACTTGAAGAGCTTGGCAGTTGGAGTTGGAACAGAGATTGATCAAATGGATGTTCAGTGGCGCTGAAATTATACAAATTATACGAATGTGCATTAGTTAAATATAATTGGCAAAGGTCGTCTGAATGGCATTTTGTTCCTACCTGCACCACCTTCTTCATTCTTTTCTGTAATAATTATTTTCTTCTTATTATAAGATCAATTTGTGAGAGTATTAATAGTAATGTGTGGGGAGAAGTCGATAAACCGCCAGACATGTGCATTCTCCATTTAGATCTCTGGTTCTGAACCTGGAACCCATAAATTTGTACGTTAAATAAAATTAAAAGAACTAACTTGCTGGAAAAAAATCTTTATATAAAATTACTTAATTTATATTAATTTATAATTAATTAATTTATATTAAATATATATATTAAAATATCGTTTCATTTGTGGCTAAATGCTTATCTTGAAAAGAGAAAAGGAGCCAAATGAAAATGAGGGGAAAAGCTCTAATATTTCTCCCTAACAATAAAAATGTACACAACTATTCCTCTCGTAGGAATTTTTTTGCTTAGATAATCTTTAATCGAGAATCTCATTTATGATTTAAAAATTTTTTTTTTTTTTTTTTTTTTTTTTTTTTTTTTTTTTAAACCTGTTTTTTTTTTTAGATGTTTGCACTCAGAACTATTCATTAGGGTAAATTGGCAAAAGTAGTTAGGTCATATGAAAACTTAAACTCTCAAGAGAACTTTTTTTTACATGGTCATAATGGGGTTTTTTGTTGTAGAATTTTGAGGGAAAAGATTCATTTAATACAATTTGGAATAAGGCTGTAACGTAACAAAATGTGGAAAAAGTAAGGATTTGAACTGTCCAGTACCTAAACCTCCACATTTCTGCAATGCCCCCTGTTTTTGTAGATATATAAGAATAATTGAGCCCCTCCACTACAACACAAATGCATCTTTTTGCTCTAATGGAGTTTCTTTTAAATTCTGCAATTCATACAAAACTGCAACTTCTCATTGAATCAAACACAATAACATGACATCAACATTACCGGCAACAGTGCAATTATTAAAAGCGACATTTGATTATGCATCATACCTGTTTAGCTGAGGTTGTCAGAGCTCAACTATTCCTCAGTCATTTCTCATTACTCACCTTGTTTAGTGCAGCATTAGCAACCGCCGGTGTTTACTAGGTGATAAAGTATACTCAGTGCAGTGTGCTTCTTTTCCCCATCAGTGCGCAATCCTGTCCCCTGCCTTCAAAGTGCGTGAATTTTCCATAACCGATGTGGTTCCTTACCCCATCTCTCTCAAATGGAATTCAGCAGCAGAAGAAGGCGTGAGGTTTGTTTGATTTAATTAAGCATTTATGTAAGCATGGTAAGGGGGATGTGACAAATATGCTAGATACTTGTTCTTATTACTCCTAACATATCTTCTTTTCTGATGCAGTGATTGTGAGGTGTTCCCAAAAAACCATCCTGCTCCTTTCTCTAAAGTGCTGACCTTCTACCGAAAGGAGCCCTTTTCCCTGGAAGCCTATTATAACAACCAAAAGGAGTTGCCGTATCCTGATCCTACCATTGGTAAAATAATAAAGAATTACGTCTTGTTGTACTTTATAACAAACATGCCTTGTTTTTGTATCTAATCAGTTTGCAAATATTATCTGTAGGGGTGTAACGATACACTCTGCTCACAGTCCAGTTTGATTTACGAGTAAATCAATTAGTGTAAACAATTTTAAAAAATTCTTGAAAAAGCTTTTAAACAAATAAATTCAAATGAAGTAAGTTACTACAAAACTAAAGTGAATTTAGAAGTTAAAATGCTGTATTGTGGCATTACTGTCTCTTAAATAACGAAGTGAACACATTCCATTAATTTCTGAAAAATAACAATTCAAACTGGTATGTACATCTTCTTTAAAAATTCAAACAAAATAATCTTTAGTCTTCTGATATTATTGTATATTATTATATTGTCCCGATGCATCATTAAATATTTTTGTAATTCGTGTAGCTTAGTAATATACTTATGATCAGATATCAGTTGGTATCTGATGGTTTTATCTCTGTCTCAAATACACACCATATGGTACAGATGGGTCATTGGTGCTACACAGTGGTTTTAAGTGACTTATGGCCTATACTTTCAGTCTATAGCTGACTGTTAATGCACTCAGTGCCAAACTTAAAACTGTTTTTCTGAGCATTGTTTACTCACGGCCACTTTATTAGGTATACTGCCTTGTTTGTTCAGTTCCACTTGCCACCTAGGTGCACTTTGTTTACAATTATGGGTTGTAGTCCATCTGTTTCTCTGCTTAGTTACTTTAGTGCTTGTATGAATGGATAAACACAGTTCGCACACTGAGGACAAGTAACACGTTAGTCATTCTCGAATCCTTCATCAGTGCTCACAGGATACAGGATGGTGGCTAGACATTTTTGTTTGGTTATATAAAATTAATTATCCCAAATTTGTGTGAGCAGTGTTCTTAAAGCTGTCAGTTGTTTCACCTTCAGAAAAACAGCTATCTGATAGAAACAAAAGGTTTCTAGGTTCTTGTTATGCCTTTTCATTTACATAAAGTTAAAAAAACGAGGCTTTTTACATAGCCGGTGGTTAATCTGCCTCTTATTGTTGCACAGAAGGGTCATTTTTATTAAAAATAACACGTGTCCTCATTGGAGTACAGACAAGAATTTTGTAGGCAGACAAATTGTTGGCTTCAGACTTTTGTGCAGCCTGCTTTCCTATTTTGATACAGTAGAACCTCGGAATTAAAACGTCTATTTACTTGAACGGGCCGTTTTAAACCCCATCCCAATTGTATTTGTAAAAGTAACCTTGACATTAAGGTTTTCATTCAGCAGGTCACTGCTCAGAGCATCACACTGTCAGTGGTTGTAATGTTACGGTTGATTGGTGTAAATGCACCATTTGAAATGATAACCATTTTCCATTGGCACTAAAAAGTGATTATTCCCCCACTATATTCAGGTCAGTTTGTGGTCCAGAAGGTGATACCGCAGACATCAGGCGAGAGTTCCAAAGTGAAAGTAAAGGTGCGTGTGAATGTGCATGGGGTGTTCAGTGTCTCCAGTGCCTCCCTGGTGGAGACGTTGAAGTCTGTAGATGGAGAGGAGCCCATGGAGACCGAAGCAGGTGGCAAAGACGAGGAGGTAACGCTATTGCAGTAACTAGTGTTATTACTAAATCATCCTCATAGACACCGTTTTAATTAACATAGAAATGTGCTTTTTGCTGGGAATGTAAGCTTCCTGTACACAATTAAGGAACCAAGTCATGACTGCTTCTTTTCTGATTGGTAATTGTGTGATGAAAAAGTCCATCCTGAAACATTTTTACTGTAATTTAGATGAAATACCAGTGATTTGCTTCCTGCGGTTAAGTTTTGTTTTAGAGATATATTGTCGTTCCTGTGAGACGTTAGCTAGTATTTGCTGCTATTTAATTCTATTTTGGCTCAAGCACACTTATAGTGCTGTTTAATAGAAGTGATATTCATGAATAATTTCTTAATAATGGTTAGAATTTCATTAATTCTGCTTCTGTAAATTAAAAGGTCAAGGTTTTTTTTCTCAGTATCATTTACATTTTACATTAACTCATCATTGCTTAAATTCTAAGACTGTATAAGTTGTGAGTCGCTCTGGATAAGGGCATCTGCTAAATGCCGTTAAAGTCCTTGCTTAAGGACAAAACAGTGGCAGCTTGGCAGAGGTGGGATTTTAACCCTGAACCATGAGGTCCAGAGTCCAGTACCTTAACCGCTAGGCTACCACAGTCTCGCATCATATCAACATGAATGTCACATTACTGGAATGGCTGGCAAATTTTATTTAAATTATTACCTTGTTATACCTTGTATTACCTTGTTACATAAGGAGTCGTAAGACCTTAAATATTATGCATAACTCTTAGTACAAACAGCTTTTGCTGCATCTCTTGACTGATAAATAGTAGAATCTGGTTAATGGGACCACATCGGGACGTGATTGTTTTGGTCCTAATAACCGACTGGTCCGATTAAACGAACATACCCTATGTTACAAGACGGGACGTGCTATGTAACATAATAAATGTTTATTAAACTTTTATTGTTCAATTTACTCGTATAGCAAACGTACAAACAAGAACTACTGTTGCTTACAAACTTGAAAATATTTTTATTTATTTATTATAATAAAAATTATAAAGTTTATTGAAAAATAAATTTGCAACCAAATTTTTCTAAACGATCTACAACACAATGTATAGGTACTCAGCATGCGAAGCATAATACTGTAAAAAAAAAAACAAGTTCTTACTAAATTCTAGTTAACGTTTGAAGAACTTATCCAGTGTGATCTGACCATCTTCTCTTGAGGGACTGCAGTTGAACAAATTCAAGAAAGTGGTGGGCGTGTTCAGCTCCCGCTGGTTTTGCCAACTTGCCAACACAACTTTTCGGATTTCCTGGTCTTTGATAAAAGCATAAATTCTCCCGGAGATCCCAAAAATCCTCCCATATCTCGCTGATCCGCTTTGCATCCTCTAGGTGGTTACTTGTGGCTTCTTTTTCTTATTCACTCTCATGTTCTTTGGTCCGATTAAGCAGAGTTTTGGTCCAAATACCACACACCTGACTGGCTTTCTAAGTATGAATCAAATTCATAATGTGCTTTATCTGTATAGTTATGTTTTAAGGGCACATCCAGATTTAACTGTATTCGATTTTCAATGCTGGACAAGAACTAATAATCATAAACTTTGACTTTTCAGTTTTGTATTTGACAAAAAAGTGGTTCATTATATAATACATTTTAGATATCATGTTCAGGTTAAATGAAGATTTCTTTGATTGAAGTTGTCTAATATGGATTTTGTAGAACAAGATGCAGGTTGACCAAGAGGAGCAGAAGAGCCCCAGTGATGGGCCAAAAGAAAATGCAGATAAAAAATCTGACACAGAAGAAATGGAGGTAGTGTAAAAATGAACTGTAATGATTACAATGCAACTACAGCTGGTAATCCACTGGGGATACACAATATCTGCCTTTGTTTCTATATTTTTTGCTTTGTACATTTATTTTTGGGGTTCGGCCAGCACAGTGGTAAAGCATGATCACCTTACCTCTCCAGCGTCCCCTGGTCTATCCTGATCTCAGAGTTTGCATGTCCTCCCCATGTCTGCATGGGTTCACTTTGGGAAGTTTTTTTCCACACACATTCCAAACGGGTCCTAGGTTAATTGTTGTCTCTGAAATTTCATAAAATTGAGTGTGTGTGCGCGCTGCAAAATGGGTTGGCTCCCCATCTAGTGTCTTTCTGCCGTATGCTGTGTGCTGCTGGGTAGCCTCCCAGTGTTCCTGACCAGGATTTAAGAAGCCATATTCATGTTTTAAAGCACTTTTACAACCAGATCAAGTGTGCTTAACCTCACAAACACCACTGACAGTTATGCGTAAATGTTGATTTCTGAAAAATAAAAAATGACAATTCTCTAGGATCTGTCAGCAGCCTAAGATGAAAATGCAGAAATGGAGGCCAATCTGAGTTACGTTTGTATCCACCTGAATGGATTGTGTAGCCCCTTTAAATAGTCTTTTTAGTTGTAGTTCCTCTTTTTAGTAGAAGTAGAAGCATATTAGCTTGTAAACTCTGGTATGATATTACATTGCCAATTGGACAGTGTTCTCAAGATGATCGCTGAAATGTTGTACAATGCCCCTCTCCCCCACATTTAGTCGGTCCATTGGAAGTTTGTGTTGCTGAACCTGCTACAATTTTAGAAACAAGTGTGACCATGAACTCTAATATAAACCATCTCTTGCTCCTCCTTATAGACCAGCATTAGTTGCATTCTTGTTGCTTTCTACACAACATGGCTTAGTTTTGGATCAGTTTACACTTGGTGCATATGTCACAATTCAATTCGATTTTTTTCCCCCCACAATTATCAACTTTACATTTAATAAGACATTTTTTAAAAACAACAACTTAGCCCCTGTAATTAAAATAAATTACTACTTTGTAAAATTGCAAGCAAAATGCACCATTATAGCTTCACTATATCGTAATTTGAATAATTTTTAAAAATATTCTTAGTGTAATAATTCAAAATGTGTAAAATTTCTCAAATGTCTATAAGAGCATGATGTATAGTTGTGCCAAAAAAATCTAAGTCTGTAAATATCTGTGGCTAATATATGCAGATTTATGTGGCTATGACTGTATAGAGACCAGTAAGGAATACGGTAACTGAGATGGGGAGAACTTAAACTGCAGTAACTTAAGTTTAAAATGTGATGTCTGTACATAGTTGGTAGCTTTTTCTTGAGCAATCAAATAACCTGACTTTGATCTGTTTTAGACGTCCCTTGAAGAGAATAAACAAGAAAAGAAGAATGACCAGCCTCCACAAGCCAAGAAGCCCAAAGTGAAGACAAAGACAGTAGACCTGCCTATAGAGAACAGCCTGCAGTGGCAGCTTGCTAATGACATGCTTAATCTCTTTGTGGAGAATGAGGTAAAGTTGAACATGCAAACATTTAGGATTGGGGTTTTGTAAAATAACGCATTGTACCATTTCCAACTGTTTCTCTGAGTGTGGAAAGTTATGTGCTAATAATCACTCAAGTAACAGACTGGGAGAAGGAATTTACTTTATTATCTATTAGAGTACACTGATCAGATAAACCGTTTAATCTTTCTGATCCGTAATGATTTTTGGGCTTGTGAGTAAAATATATCCTTGTGAATTCCTGGATGCAGGTCAGCAGAACATTACCCAGAGCTTCACATTTACATCATTTAATAGACTTGAAACTCAATCTTACAATCCAGACATTAGAGAGAGAAAGCTTTATTGTCATTGTACGTGATATAACAAAATTGGACTGACAGTGACAGTTTAGATGTAATGGGATTTGGACCTTCTGGTCCATAGTCCAGTACCTTAACCAATAATCCTGTCGTAAGCATGCAAGTCGTGTCAAACTCCATTTTCCCAAGGTACCCTGTACCATTACACATACCTGACCATCTACGTGATAGAAAATGAAATTGGACCAAATGACCTTCTAACATTGGTCCAGCGTTTAGTTCTGGTTCTGATGCACACTGCAAGCTTTTTCTACAGTGGATACTGGTTAGGATAGTCAGCACTTAGATGGTCTGCGGCTAGGCATAAAATATTTCTGCGACTTCGACCACAGTAGCAATGTCCAACTGGGCTAGATAGAGAAATAGATACATTGTTGATTCCAAAGGGAATTTAGCAGTCAGTAGCAGCATTCATTGTACAGCACAGTCAAGACAAAACAAAGAGGAATGTACAGAATGAACCCAGAATTGTAGGTACCAGCTCAGTACAAAATATTATCTATGAACTATAAAACTATGAATAGTCCAGTAAGCTGTAGATAAATGTAAAACTCTTACTTTAACATGAGATTCAGTCCTAATCTGTTCTCTTCCCTCTACATGCCCCACTGGGAAGTACTAGATCCTGATGCTCTTGGGACAAAGCTGAGTCTGTCTGTGGAGCAGCTCAGTGACAGCACTGAAATTACTTCTTTTGTCCATGATGTCCATAATGTACAGAAGTTTGTGTAGTAACCTTCTCTCTGCCACCTTCACCACAAAGTCCAGCTCCACACCAACAGCACACCCTGCTCGCCCGACCAGCTTGTCTAGTCGCATCTAGTCTCCCTTGCGTCCTCCCCTGCACACTATAGCATAAAAGAGAGCTGGACACCACAGTCTGATCATGTGCAGGAGTTTCCTACAATAATGTAATGAATATTTGTGGTCTAGAGCATATCCCGGGATTCACTGTGGATGGATGGCACTCAGATGCAGGAGCCCACCTATAGAGCATTTTTGTAAGTTCAGTGTCTGTGTTGTGATGTTTACACTTCTTTGTTTTCAGGGGAAAATGATCATGCAGGACAAGCTGGAGAAAGAGAGGAATGATGCCAAGAACAGTGTCGAGGAGTACGTGTACGAGATGAGGGACAAACTGCATGGACTGCTGGAGAAGTTTGTCAGCGAGGCAGTAAGTTTGTATGCTGGAGTGTAATGATACACTCTGCTCACGGTTCGATTATTTTATGATGAGTAACCTACATCTTGTATAAATAACAGAACATTCCTGTTATTGCGTGTGTGCGTAATTATACTAACGTTACATAACCGAGTGAAAATGTACTTTTCTTTATGGAGAGTATTAGTTCAAAATCATGTGCACCTTGTATGAAAACAAAACGAATCTTAAGAGAGATTAAGATTGAAAGAAATGTGTATCACTCACTATCCTTGTCAGGTAGCCAGAGCAAGGCAAGGCTCAAGGTCTTTTTTTCTAATGGGAAAACTCTAACAACTTGGCATGATTATGTTGCTCTAATGATTAAAGAGGGATGATTTATGCTATTACAAATGGCTACACATTGTTCTAATCTGTATTGTTGCACTTTTTCAGGATAGAGATACTTTTAGTCTAAAACTTGAAGACACTGAAAACTGGCTGTACGAAGAAGGAGAAGACCAACAGAAGCAAGTGTACATTGATAAACTCCAAGAGCTTATGGTAACTGGATTGTTTGATTAAGTTGAATTATCCCCTTCGTGGCTACAAGCTATTTAGATACATTCTCTATCCATAGAAACTTGGACAGCCTATCCAGGAAAGAGCAATGGAGGCAGAAGAGAGACCAAAAGCTTTTGAGGATCTTGGGAGTTTAATCCAAAAGTACATGAAGATTTTAGATGCATACAAAGCAAAGGTATTCACTACTTTTTATGTCGGTGTGCTGTTTTTTGGTTTTGTTTTTTTTTCATGCTGTGCTTTCACCAGTTTTAGCAAGCAAGGGCATTTCCTTAGGTTTTATTCATCTTACTGGAATTCAGTGAGTAAAATCAATCAATGTGAGGCGTCGCATGACTTTTATTTGAACATAATGGAGTTTGGCATTGAATTGTGGTTTTAATTTCATCTTGATCGACAGAATTTGTCCTATTCTCCTTCCTCCTCCCCTGAGAAAACTACAGGGGTGATTAACTGCTCGGGTTTTCATCAAAATCAGTGGTGCTCTATTAGTTATAGTCCTGACCAAATGCACATCTCAGATTTTATAGGCCTAAAGTTTGACACCCCTTTTTATGTATCGAGCTCTGCTATTTCAGCAACACTCACTTATAACATATTCACAATAGAAAGCATACATTTCTGAATTCTCCATAAATATATGGTGGCAA
Source organism: Parotocinclus spilosoma (assembly GCA_033117975.1). Classification (NCBI taxonomy): domain Eukaryota; kingdom Metazoa; phylum Chordata; class Actinopteri; order Siluriformes; family Loricariidae; genus Parotocinclus; species Parotocinclus spilosoma. The sequence continues at coordinate 11,473 of JAVSBV010010461.1, forward strand.
TGGAAAATATAATAATAATAAAACAAAAATAACAATAAAACTGAATAGCCCTGTCTCTCTCAGTATAACACATTTCTAGGTTTTGACTTCCACCGAGTCAATTCAGCAACTTTCTGCCCTGTTGTCCTTAAACTAATTACGCAGAGAATTGTTTTTCCAGATTTGATTGTGAACTTGGCTTTCTAGCTGTCTTCTTTCAAACACTTGACCTGAAGTTCATCAGATACCTTAAATGCACTGGAATAACAAAAGTAAGCCAGGACCTAGCGTCTAATATCCGATGCTGATTTCACAGTCATGTTTCAAAATCCAGTAGAAAGCCAATTTAAAGAGAGTCAATGCTCAATGTAATTGGACTGGATGTTTGGAGAACTTGGGGCTCTCATCATTCTGAGACTGCTAAATACACCAAGATACTACAGTAATGCCATAATATACGATACAGGGATGAAGTATGACTTTATACACTGCTCACAAAAATTAAGAGATATTTAAAAATAAATATGAAGTGGATCCACAAGAACTGCTGAACTATTTGATCATGTCCATGCCTCATCACTGTCAGTGTCACTGTCACTGTTGGCGTCTTGGGTGACCATACACCCTACTGAACAGTCAATTTGTGATACTCTCATCCAGTTTAACATGCTTTTGTTCACCCCCTGTTTACCTCCCGCCACTTGCTACTTGCTACTCAGGCCATAGGGGTGGGCGATATGGCCTTAGCCTAAAATATCGTGATATTATTTTATGTTTGCGATAACGATATTCAATAACGATATTTAAACATAATGATCTGGTTTAAAAAAAAAACAAAACTTTATTATAATGTTTTGCAGCCAACTGTTACATTTTAAACAGTGAATCGTAACTGTAAAACAGGGTTTACTGCAAAAACTCAATATGCACATTTGACTGTGGCCAAAGCAAGGAAGTCTGACCCATCCATTTAGTGCTGCAGCCTTGACGACGTTTGTTCCACTGTCCGTTGTCACGGAGACTTGTTTCTCTTCTTCAAGAGCCCACGACACGAGAAATTCCTTTAAACCTTTAGCAATGTTTTCTCCCGTGTGATCTTCTGGAAAATAGCTTGTCTGT
>JAVSBV010010471.1:0-12570 GCA_033117975.1 Parotocinclus spilosoma
ATAAATAAAAGTATGAGATTTAAGGGAAAACACAAAATTGTCTAGGTGACCCCAAACTTTTGAACGGTAGTGTATAGCAAAAGACTAAAAATGCACTGTTGCAAATAAAAAGGTCTTTTTTCAACATCCTGTGCCAGACTACGCTCACAGCTTGGCTGAAGCAATCAAAACAGTGGTACAAGCTTATGGGGATTTTATCCACTGCTGGCAAAATCATTTATTCATGCACTCACCAAGCCAAGTCAATGCTGAAAAGGCAAGCAATTTGGAGCAACTCCAGACCAGTGGGAAATTTGTGACACTTTTGAATAATGATTACAGGGCAACAGGAGAGTAATAAAGCTAAGCAAGCTAGGTTCTTGCTTTATATGATAAAACAGGATCCGCATTGTGATCATGTTGCTTGAAAAGTTGCAGCGCTTCCTTCAGAAGCTTAAGAAGGTATAACAAGTCAAACCCTGTTATACAAATGTACTTTATTGTACTACCCGATTCTGGTATATTTCAATCCAATAATTATATTAATGATGGTTACATGATTACAAAATTACATTGATGTAAGCATACCTGTTACCTGCTGACATCAAGGAAAAGGTGCTCTCGCATTATGTACACCACTGTATGTGTGAGGAATAGGTGAGCTTAACAGCCTCACAATTGTGTACTCTTTTGCAAGATAAAATATACAACCATCACCTCAAAATAAAGCATTTCATAAAATTAAAATGAAGTGTGTCGATAAAGCTAATAATGCAATTTGATTCTGTTTTTATTTTATCTTTATTAGCAGGTTACTGCTAATTGCATTTTTGCTGTTTGCTTTTTAAAATCCAGATTGGACTACCATGTTGGACATGGTGTATCATTTGTTCATTCAGATAACTGAGGCTGAAATCTTTATCAGTTTGAAACATACACCCACTGCATTTTATTATGTTGCAATTAAATCACACTGCTCAAAAATGTGTAAGAACAATTTATACGCTGCATAATTCAACTTCTGGAGTATTGATATGGTCAGTTAACTAGCGGGGGGTTTGATTATCAGTTTCAGCTTTTTTGGTGTTAATTAAAAATTAAATTAAATGAAAACCCCGTGCACTAGACAATCAACAATGAGATGACCCCCAAACAGGTATGGTTTATTAGGTGAAGGCCACTGACATTTTGTCAATGATCTTCATCTTGTTTTGCATTGTCTTGTTGATAAATGCATGGACATCCCTGGAAAATATGATGTATTGAAAGGAATTAACGTTGCTCCAAAATCCCAATGTACTTTTCTGCATTAATCCAGTCATCATGGAAACATAAATTACCTTTGCACAGAACACTCATCATCCATTTCTTCCAAAACAGATCTAAAATAGTGATTTGTCTCATTACAGATGCCTCATAGTACAGAGAACTAAAATGTCGCTTCCGAACATGGTGAACATAAGGATTATTTTATTTTTGCACAGTAAAGTTTAAGTGCCATGTAATGTAACGCCGCATTGTAGTGTTTGACAAAGATTTGCCAAAGCAATCCCTTGCCCATGTGATTATATCAGCTACTGATGAATGATGGTTTATCATTCATGAATGGATGGACTGTCTGAAGGTTCAGTGATCCAGGGTCTTCAGTTTAGGCTTGCACTCAACAGACTGATATTCTTTCAACTGCCTTAATGACTACAGTGCATAATGACAGTACATGATTACATCATCATGATCACCTGTTGACATCACTTTTTTTAAAATACATTGTTATTAAGGTTTAGACCTAACTTGCCCCAATCCCAACTTTTGTGGCATGTGATACAAGTCTGAAATGCAGGAAAATGTGTTTATTAACAAATTAAATGAAGCTGACCAGAAAAAAAAGAAAAAAAAAATCATGCATGTATACTGGCTGCAGTGAAACAGAAGTAAAAAAAAAATCCCAACTGATTTGGGGTTGTAGTTTTAAAGACCTAACAGAACATATTATACACTTAATTTATTTATCTACTTAACAGGTCTGTCCCCCTAGCTATATCCACAACAGGAGCAATGTTATAACTGCTGCAATTCATCTTATGGGAGGTTACGGAATGTGGGACAAAACCTGAAGTACCTGAAGAAAACCCAAGAGTACAAAGATCTGAACTGGGAAACTCTGGGACCATGCCCTCAACTCTACGTGTACTATTAGAATTATTTAGTCATAATTTGTGAGTCAAGTTCCCTATTTGAAGCCTTAGTGCCACCTAAGTAAATCACAGATTTCCCTTTTCAATGTGTACAGGAGTTTGTTTTGAAGCCAGAGATGAAAGGAGCTGCCTTAAAAAGTAATTTGTGGTGCAGAGCAGATCACATGACCAGGCATCATCCCAAAGAAGAGTTTGTCTGTGACAGCTATAATAAATCAAAAAGACTTTGCAATAGTTGCACTGCTCAGGCCCATGTCATATTAATGCCCTGCTGTTTTTAAGGGCATTGAGGGCTTTGTCCCAACTGTACTGTTTTGTGCAACAGTAAAACAATTTGTGCCCATGCTTGCTTTAGCCCATGGTCAAACATAAACGGTCATATTGGCAGACTACTTTGTGCAAGTCTGATTTATTGTGTTTGCCCACAGTCATGGGTAAATAGTTTGCCTGGCATGAGGCCTCAAGGGTCACAGCATTTTCCACGATACCTAGCCTTAAATGTGGTTACTCTGAGAAGAGTAAATAAGCATTCACTAGGCCTAGACATATAGAGTCTATATAGTACATAGAGTGGGGTTTTTCAGGTCGATTCTTCTGGGAAAAGAAGGGTAAATCTTAGGTTTGAGTGCCACAATCCTTCTGAATAAAAGGAGAAATCGTCTGGATCTCTTGGATCAATGCCTCGAGGAATGCAGTAATCCATAGTAGTTGTAAATGCATAGCTAGTATTCTAAACTCATGTTACCAACATGACCCAGACATTTGATCTACAACATCAGAAAGATTTAATCATGTTTTGCTCTGCAGTCTAGTCAAGTACTCTCCATGGTCCTGTAATGTCTAGACTGGGATACTGCAACTTACTCTTGGCAGGTCTTCTCATGTGTGCCACCAGACACCTTCAAAGAATTTGTTGGAAAAAGATTTGGAGTGACACAGACTTCAGCTGTGTACGTAGAAACAATGGAATTCAGCATTATATTGATTGGATGTTATTTACCAAATATATATATATAGTGCCTTTGGCCATTGGTTCTGTACATTAAGCTATATGCTGCTATGTGTGCAAGTTAAGTGTACTTGTACATAGTTCTTCCACTTTTTACTGCTTTAATTGCATGTTGGACAACATTGTGCCATCTGGGTACAGACTATTTAGCATATTGGCTTTGCTAAGATAAATTAAAAAGATGCATACTAATACAGTGGAACCTCGGAATTCTAACTTGATTGGTCCTTGAAGGTCATTCAAACTCCAATTTGTTTGGAGCTGAAATCAAATATCTACATAAGAAGCAATTTAAATAGGCATAATCTGTTCCAGAATGCCAAATGATTTGTATGTAATTAATAGGTAAAAGTATAAATACAGTAATACAGAATATGCAATACAGTAGTAATAGTTAATAAACACATGAAATTACAGGGACAGCAGTGCTGAGTCTGAGGGTGTGTCTGAAATCCCACTCACAGACAAATATACATATAATATCATATCATATCATATCATATCATATCATATCATATCATATAATACACCTAATCATTATGCCCTGGCGTTTATGGTGTTTGGAGTTTGGGGTGAAACAATTCAGACAGGCCGTTCGTGTATTCAATATTTGGTTAACACAAAGTAAAAATACGCATAATAATATTCATAACATTTGTATAGTCAGTATGAACAAATACATACCAGGAAAGAAAACATTACTTATAACACGCTTTATCAACACGCCCCAAACCACAGACACATTAAAAGCCCTATTTAGTGCTTTAACCAGGCATGGCACCACACTGCCCTACACACTAATACAACACACAAGCATGATCATGTAATCACAGTACACGTACGCATTTACATTTACTACAATAATTAAAGCATGAACAGTTAGAGCACAAACAGCTATGATCATTAAGTTATAAGACATAAATATTACGCTACATTAGACACCTTAAAACACACACAATAGCACACAAAATCCTTACAAATAACCTTACTATCAGGGCAAACTGCATGCTGGGACCGGGACTTGTGCGGGAGAGTAAAAGATCGAACCCAATTGCAGGAGTTTCCTGGCTAATGCAGGAGAGTTGGCAGCCCTGTTTTATACAATGATTATCCGTTCTATCAGTTCCACTTGCCATATACATGCACTTTGTAGTTTTACAAGTACAGACTGTAGTCCATCTGACTGTTTTCTCTGCATAGCCCCTTTAATCTGTTCTCTGAATGGTCAGAACCCCCACAGATCAGGTACTATTGGGTGGTGGATCATTCTCAGCACTGCAGTGATATTAATGTAGTGGTGTGTTAGTGCATGTTGGACTGTTATGAGTGGATCAGACACAACAGTCCTGCTGGAGTTTTTATACACTGTGGTTACTCACTGTGCACTCGTACTGTTTCACCTTGAAGATATATATTCAGAGACAGTAGCTCATCTGTTGTTGCACAGTTGATGTTGGTCATCTTGTAATCCTTTATCAGTGCCGACAGCACACTGCCTACAGGATGTTGGTGGCTGGACATTTTTGGTTGCTGCACTATTTTTAAGCCAAGCAGTGATACTCAGGTCTTTAAAAGGTGTCTGATCCACTCATAGCAGCTCAAGACACACCCCCACACCACGATCATGTCAGTACAATGCTGAGAATAATCTACCACCCAAACATAACCTGATCTGTGAGGGTCCTGACTATTAAAGAACATAGAAAAGGGAAGCAACAAAGTATGTACAAAAACAGTCTGTAAATAATAGTGTGTATGGATGCATTAAAAAGTGCATCTATATGGTAAGTGGAACTGATGAACTAAACGGACAGAAACAAGGAGGTTTGTACAATTAAATAAAAATAACCATATCATGTCCTAATGTTTAATAGGGTGAGTTGCACTTGAATTTCTAATAGTAGTCAAATGCAGCTCTATGGAAATAAAGATGGCTATTGTGTCAGGCTCACCGCTATCAGCAAGAAACTTGCTGTGACACAACTAAATTAGCCCACTAGCTAATTGTCGTTCATTATCATGCCAAAGTTTAGGAAAAAAAATATTTCGCAGTTAAGTTTGGCCTAATCATTTTACGATCAGACAGAAATCCACCTTTTGAAAATCCATTTAGTAAGGGATGCCGGGATTACTGCCATACAGAAAATAATCCCAAATGAAAACAATCAGCAAATGCTTTTACACTGTTAAACATTTGGAACGTGCCAACAAATCCACTAGAAATTTGCTTATCTCATGGGTTATGAAATCTTTCTTTTGCCGGCAGCTTGCTTTACAATTGTGCATTTCTTGGTCACTAGAATACAATTAATCTGAACATCAACAAGTGCAACACCATCTCTCTAAGCTATGTAAAAGAATACGTGAATATGGACCATCTTCCATTGTTCCAAGGTCCAGTTACAGTGCTCGCATGTCTATTGCATGGTGACATTTTGACAGTAGGCACACCCTCATTGTAGCAGTGTGACTAATTTATGGATATTCAGCCCCAAACGCAATAGGGTGTAAAGCACATTGTGTCGTAACATATTCCCTCTATGTAACCACCATTAAGTTACTGTCTTGTCAGTTTATACTGGCCTGTATTGTCTTCATTGCACTCACACATTGGTGAGCCTTGGGGTTTTTCTGTCCTCAAACCATTCTGTGTATTTGCCACTGCTGACTGGGAACTCTCAGTCTTTGCAGTTTCAGAGATGCCCTGACCCTGCTCATGATGCCCTGATATCTGCCCATGTCAGACGTCTGTCCATGTCAAATTAACTCAGGTCAATAAATCTGTCCATTTATCCCACATTTAGCATGTCACACTAATCTAATTTCGATCTCAGTCCCAGACATGAGCAGAATCAATTTTATTTGCTCAATCTGTGAGTAGTTAATGATTTATCCTACTGGCTTAATAAACAAGTTAACACTAAGAAATAAAGTAGTGTTTATATTTATTGCAATGTCACAGTGACTATATGAAGATACTATTAAAATACATTTAATGCGACCTTGTAACACCTAGCTACAGCATTTTAGAAATGTATTACATTCACAATAAAAAAATATATTTACTAAAAGCATAACAACTCTACAAATCTAACAGTAAGAGAATAATTATTATTTTCTAGTAATTATGCAACAGTACAATATTCACAGTAAAAGAGAACTTTGGAAATGTAATGTTAAAGCACTTTTTCCTGTAAAACATTAGGCTACAAAACATTAAAAAGTGAAGTCAATGTAATAGTAACAGACAAATGTTTTTTTGTCACAAAACAGAAAAATTTGTAAAACCCAGTTCATTCCAGAGACAGAGGTTTTTCTGTGTTCCATAAGGACGTTGTAGCATGAATATAGTTAATCCTCCATACATTTACCTTATACTCCAGGGCCATAAGCCTTACAACCACATATGAATCTTACAGTAGAACTACTTTCCATCAGCACATCCAACAGTCTACAGGGTTCTGGTGGAAAACCAATGAATATATCAATTACATTGAAATCTAAACCTATTAAACATAGCCCTTTGATAGATTTAATAAACAAAAACCCTGCTCAGATCTGCATCAAAGTTGGAATGACACATTGATCTACTTCCAAATGCAACTTTCCCTAGAGGCAGAGCAAACAATGACTGATTATTCCACAGTCGATGGCTTTATTTAGGAAACCCTTAAACATAGCTATATTATACCAAATATGCTGTGGATTGGTTTTCCATAGTAGGAAAAAGCAGCTCGACTCATGCTATATAATAACTATCCTCAACACAGTAACTGTGAAATTTTGACATCCATTTCTATTGTACCCTGCAGCCATAGAACCTGGGAGGGATGCAACGGAAAACACAAGATTATAAAGCACATATAATCAAACTGGAGTTTACTTGGGTAGGAAACAATGGAAGATTGCCTATAAGTATCTTCAGGTCTTTCAATTTTGTGCTGCATTCCACTTCCATGCTGAAAATGTAAGCAGTGGTTTATATTGATTAAATATTAATTTAGTATTACAATTATGCTGCCTTTGCTTTTTTTAGTGTCTTGCGTTAAATCCCCATTGTGTGCTCTGCTATGTCTATTCAGGGTTTTATTTTAATTTTTTTCTTACTTAGACTTAGATCAGTTTGAACTTTGATTATTTGAAAGTCATTATTTTCATTATTGCAGCGTGTTAGCTGATGGGACCACTGTATTAAGTGTGTCATTTCATGAAAACTGTGAAATACTGATTGCTTAGTTGCATGAATCTAGGACAATATTTTGTTCAGAGCAGTCAGAATCAGCATTCAGCAGCAGCAAAAGTTGTATTGAACACAGTACAGTGTCAATTAGGGCAATAATTGCCCTAAAAGCACCCGTTGCTTTTACTAATCATGTTGCTAATTTTGCACAACACTCCACTATATCTTAAATAAAACTTGACTCAGTAAAGTATTCACAAAGATGATTTAATGAAACTGACATTTGTCAGAACAATTTCTGAGATATGCTCTGATATACGACATAGATAAGATATGACAATTAATGAAACAAATAAAAAAACAATAATATAATCAAAATTAATAGAAATTTTATGGCCTACTGCCTTGCTTCTTGCCGTCCACTCAATTACTGTAAATTCCTTAATTATAGGAATTTAAAACATTTTACTGAAGACATTAGTTAATCTTGTGCAGTTTGTTGTTGCAGTCATCTTCTAATCCTTCATCAGTGCTCACAGGTTGCTGCTTATAGGATGATGGTGGCTGGACATTTTTGATTGCTGGATTATTTTCAGTCCAGCACTAAGACTAAGGTGGGGTTAAAAACTCCAGGTGCACTGTGGTGTCTGATCAACTCATATCAGTGCAACACACACTGACACTCCACCACAACATCAAAGTCACTGCACTGCTGAGAATGAGCCACCACCCAAATATGACCTGATCTGTTGGGGTCCTCTGGTGTCCTGACCATTAGATAGCATAGTAAAGGAGACTATCTAAGTATGTAGAGAAAGAGAGGAACTACAGTCTGTAAATGCAGAACTACAAAGTGCAGTGACGACTTAAATAACAGAATATAAATAAAAAATATAGAGTGCCTTTTGTGTAAAAAAAGGGCATTTCATGTATATTATGTAAGGTCAAATCATTGCAAGTATGGACAGGCCTCTGTAAAAAAATGATTCACGCCAATATTGTAGCTAATACATGTTTGTCTCACAAAGCCTAGCCTAAATCTAGATATTTCTATATGCGTATCCAAGTTTAGCAAAAAGAAGGCAAATGTGAGATGACAAGAAATCCTGTTTGCAGCTGTACAGCAATGTAACAGAGTTATTCTAGCAATGACAGAGTTATTGACTCTCTTTAAAAAGCTTGATACCACCGTTCAACTTTTGACTCCTTTTCCAAAAATAATTTTCAGGCAAGGTTTGATGATTCATACTTCTATATTGCATCTCCTGTGGCTTGGAGGAAAGAGGCAGCTGCTAAAAATAGCAGTTTCTTAGGAAATGGGATTAAACTCAATGCTTGGCGCTTGGCTCGGAAAATCATGGTTGTGGTGCAGTAATGGGGCATAGTGTTTGACTGTTCTTGCAGTTGGCACCCAGGGCACAAGCGGGGTCAGAATGTGAACTGTTGCTTTTTATATTGTATGGTCATTTTAGTCAATAGGTGAAACATTGTGGCAAATAAAGAAGCCTGGCCAGATGTAATCCATGAACATCTTCTTGATGTTGCGCTGCTCATTTAGTTGACGTTGTCACTGAAATCTGAAATAGCTCCCTAAATCTGTCGGAGATACCTGATCCCCCATCTCCAGCTAAAACTATTACTGCCCTGTTACAGCCATCATGAAGTAGTTTGAGCTACTATTTAAACTTCCAATCTGCTCCTCCCTGTAGTCCAACAAGGAACCTCATCAGTTTGTATCATTTGGCAACGGATTTACTGATAATGCCATTGTTCTATGCAAATTGTTCTTGCACACCTGGAACAAAAAAACACCTATGCTACTGTGCAAATGCTGTAGACACAGAACAGTTTTACATCATGTGTGGTTGTATCTGCATTAGTGTATTGACACATTGCAGATGTACAAACATTTTGCTAACCCTGTACTTCTTCAGGAGTTTGTGGTCCTCAAATTTATGTTTTAGTAATACATAACATTCATGTTCTACCTTAGTTACTACATTAAGTAATATATTGCTTCTACATGAAGGCATGTTCAATTTATGCATAGGATAGGTAATGCAGTCAGGATGTATTTTGTATATAAACTCAAAATACAGCATGTATTAATGCCGTTTCATGTACCTTTATTGCATTGTTTCCAAAATTGGGGGGTTGTGAGGCTATGGAAGTTGAGTTAGCAAGGCAGAGGTAATTTTGAGAAACTATGTCGATAACAGTGATTGCTGCTACACAGTAGAACTTAGTATCATGTGGAGAGTAGAAGATACATATTATGTCACTAGTAATAATTTGACTGTAAAGGTACCTTACTTTGTCAGTGTTCAACAGTTATGACTGCACACATTTTAAGCATCAGTCGTTGCGTGTCCAAGCAAATCTCTCCGTTACATATCAGCAAAAAGTGGTTAGTGTGTCTGGCCCACTGAACAAGAACAACAAGATGATCAGATGAATAATAAATAATAGATTTAAAGCTGACCAAATTAGTCCGAATGGTTTATCACACGGTTAAAAGAGAAATACCTTTTATTGGCTATTAATTATATATGCCACTGTGCTTAACCTGTAATGCAAATGATACCGTTCAGATAATGTAAAGCTTTAATGTGGATGTGTTTACAATAAGATAGATATACAAATTCAATGGTAGGAATTTGAGCGGTTTTATTTCTAAAAATGTGATTGCATTTACTATTTTAATCTACGACTATGTTTTATGGGAATCTTACAACAGAAAGAAAGTAAGGATGCATTCACTTTACACAAATATTGGATATTTTCAGAGATGTGTGGACACACAAAGCTGATCTTTTTTTAACTCCGACCTGAGTCACTTGTCATAGATCGGATACCCATCCAACATGTGGCACTGTGACCTAAATGACACTGCTGTGACCAACATTCATGCAACTTTCATATCAATACAACTCATCATTTGCCATAAACGCTCGCTGAGAAGAAGACAAAATGACAGCAGAGAGGGAGGTTCTTAGTGGTGGGATAGTGAAATAACAGACCTCATAAATACTAGTGGAGACAACTCTGTGCAAACAAAATTAGAAAGCACATATCAAAACCACTCCACTTTTGAGGACATGCCCAAATAAATGTCTGTACATGGCTGCAGGAGGAACTGGCTGCAGAGTCAAAGAAAAATAAAAAGCTTAAAAGCAAAGTTTAGAGATACCAAGGACTCACACAGTGGCAGAATAACCCTTTTTTTTAACAAGACCATTCAAGAAGTGCCATTTCTTATTGTTTACTTCTGGATGAATGGATAACATGCCACCCTTATTGCGAACTAGCAGAAAAAGTTTGGGGAACTTTTTTTTGGGGAACTTTTTTTTTTCACTGCCTTATTGTAAAGTGTTACCAAAATTTATACTGCTCACAAAAATTAGGGAATATCTAAATCGAATAACTTAAGCAGTGGCATCTGTGTAGAGGAAATTAAGCTGGTAAATGGTGATAGATTGTGGTGAGTACAATCACAAAAGTTGATTATCCTGGATGAGTAAGGTCCTTCTCAAGCTGATATTTTAGACAGGTGGGTTTTTCCACATATGCTGTGAGTTATTTTGCACAAGCACAAAGACACAGGAAAAGGCAATGACAAGAAATGCAGTCTGCCAAGGAGCTGAGTGCAGAAGACTTTAAATACCTTAGGTTTAATTCTCTTTGAAATTGGAAGATGTCCATAATCATTCTCATCTCAGAACTATACACAAAAACACAAAGCCTGGGTTGTAATACAATGGAAGCATGTGCTCTGAATTGATGAGGTAAAATTGGAAATGTCTGGCTCTTAGAGAAGGCAGTTTATCCACCAATAGGGCAGAGAATGCTACATAGACCACTGTCTGTTGGTAAATTATAACATAGTTGGAGGTTCACTGTAGGTTTGGGACTGTATTTCTGCAAATAGAGTTGGTGATTTGGTAAAAAGAAAAAAAGTCCCTTCTTTGCTGTACATGCATATTCTTGTTATGTAGTTTCATCATGGAGGTGTCAGATAGGTCCCATATTCATTCTCCTGCATGACAATGATCCAAAACACATTTCAAAATCTGAAGAAAGGAAGAACAAGGAGTCCTACAGAGCCCTGAACTCAACATCACTGAGTCAGTACAGGATTACACGAAGAGACAGAAGCAACACTTCCTCCACACTGAACCCGGCATCCTGCAGAAATGTGTACCAAGCTCCCTCCTGTACTTTCTGCATACACAAATACTGTATTGCTAATGCAATGTTCAATTTTTCTAATAACACAACCATCCTTGGTCATAAACTGAGATATACACACAGCCTATGTTATATCAAAGCCTTATTAAAGTGGTGTTCTAACAACAATCTTTCAGTAAGCATCATTAGATCACATGGGAAATGACTGTGGACTACAGGAAGCCACAAGTGAGAGAACATTTTGTATATCAACTGTAGAAGAAAAAGTCATCAGGTTCATGCTCCTTGGGGTTTAGATTACACATGGCCACTCCTGGTACCTTAACAGCCATTCAATTGTCAAGACAGCTAGGCAGCTCCTCTACTTTCTGTGGAGGCCAAAGATGTTTGGTTTGACCCCTGCCATTTTTACAAGCGTCTATCGCACCATAGGAAGCTCTCTGACTGCTTGCAGCACAGCATGATGTGGCAGCTGCTCCATCGAACACAAGACTTTCCCCAGACACAGGTAAGAACTTCTGAACAAATCACCCAGAACCCACACAGACATTTATAAGTCACGCCGACACAAAAAGGCTCGCTGGATCACCACAGAATGCAGCCATCAAGCACACAATGTCCTGACCAAACCTGTTTGACAGATGCTATCAATATGTTTGGTCAAGAACCAGACTAAAGAATAGTTTCTGCCTGTAGGCCATCAGCTCTATCCTTGCACAACCCACTTTCAAAAGTACTAATGAGTTGATTAAGTACTTATTACTATGTCTAATTGCACATCCTGTTAACTTGTTTAGTTTGACTTAAAATGTATTTTAATTATTCTATACATAGTACTGTGCCAAAGTCTTAGACCAACATACAATTGATTTTTAGCATCGGTATTATGACCATATAAAAATTGTAACTCAGTCCTTTTATTGAGATACATACAGAAATGCAGGACATGCGCGCGCACACACACACACACACACACACACACACACACACACATATACACACACACACAAATTTATTTT
>JAVSBV010010481.1:0-12569 GCA_033117975.1 Parotocinclus spilosoma
GTTAGGACTTCACGAATCCCGCGGAAGGCCAAGCTATGTGTTTTGGTTTGGAGAGTGAGGGGCAAACTGACCAATCACAGTTTGATTTCAAGTGGGCGGGACAAAAAAAAAAAAAAGACCATAGGCCTTCGCGAAGTCCTAACAGAGTGGTTGATTCTCAACCGCTATCACCACTCTGCCGCCATTCAACTGTGTTACAGAGTTAAATCTGCTCAGAGTAGGGAGAGCGGTTAAGAGATAGAGATAAATGGCGGCAGAAGAGAGTGACATTGTGGCTAGCTTGATAGCATCGCCTTTTTCAAGGCAGCCTTTCACAGAAAAACTTCAAATAATAAAAAACGGAAGACCAACTCCAGAACTGAATTAAAAGAGGTGAAGGCCCAGCTGTAGTGCTCACGGTTCGCCACTGCTCCTTCCCTTTATGAACACAGTGCACCATCTTATACACACCATGTCATAAAGCTTAAATCATTTCCATCAGGTTTCGTGAACATGATAGTGAGTTCATCGTACTCAAATAACCCTCACAGATACCAGATCTCAATCCAATAGAGCACCTTTAGGATGTGGTGAAATGGGAAACTGGGATTGGGAGAACAGCTGTGCACCCGATATATCTGCAGCAACTTAATCATCTCCTACCACATTTCATCCATTCCTGGGGAGGTTTGTTTTACCCCTAAATTCAAACTGGGAAAATTACATATCCAGTGAGAAGATCTCTTTATTTCTAACATACAATATTTTTCCTGAATGTTATAACTTCTTCTGTTATTATTACTGTGTATTTTAACAAAACCTTCTGTTAATATATCAGCTTTGTCTGAATCTTTAATACACTGCTCACAAAAATATGTTTTTAAACTGAATACGAGAAGGATCCCACAACTGCTGGACAATCTTGGGTTACCATACGCCCTACCGGACAGTCAATGTGGGGCACTCTCGTCCAGTTTGACCCGCTTCTGTTCACCTACATGAAATAACCATTAACTGAGTTTGCATCTAATTTGCATAATCGAACAACTTTCTGTGAGTTTTCATTTGCTTGTTTAATAAGATAAAATCAAATACTCTTTAATTGCTTCATATTTGTTTTGAAACTTTCCCTAATTTTAGTGAACAGTGTAGCTACATTGCAGTTGTTTTTAAGGACACCCCTTATTCTTTTATTCATATTCCATGCTTGGTCTTACACTAACAACATTATCTTCAGTATTCTTTTATCTGTTCAAATTCCCGTCCTTACTACTGCCTGTGCCCCTTTGTACGTTATATCCTATATGAGTAGGTGTGATTGGCTTCAACCTGATAGCAGATGAGTATCGTAGTTGTTACAGTAACAATAGAAGGATAGGAGATTAGGTTAAGAGACTTGGAGATTTGGTTGAACAAATCAGGAAATGATATAGACCTATAAATGCAAACATTCAAGACAAAATCATACAGAGCTAATTTAAAGATGAATTAACTCCTCATTCCAGCTGCAGGAGGTTTTTGATGCTAACTTTAGGGTAAGAATAATTAGCTCCACTGAGGGACAGAAAGTGCTTGCCACTCCATAAACAAGCTTATGAACCTGACCTGGGTCTCTTGACAGCCTCAGTATCATCTCCTTTCTCTACACATGCTATTATAAAAGAGTCATGACAAGTCATCAATAAATCAATAAATCATGATTTTTATATAAGCAGTTTCTAAAATATTCAACTAGTACCAACAACCATGTCACTGAAATCACCTTACTTTTTCATTCTTATGCTCGGTTTGAACTTCAGCATCTTGTCTTGGCTACATTCCTAAAGGCATTGAGTTCCTGCCATGTGATTAGCTGATTAGATATTTGCGTTAACAAGCATCTGATAAAATTTCCCCATTTTTCCTCCCTAATATGAGCATGTACTCCCATTGTCTTTGTCCCCCAATATGTACCAGCACCCAGTGACCCAGATATTGTACTGCTATGGAACAGTTATGGTACAGTTACAAACAACTGGTCCTTGTATTTAATGTGTTGGTTAAACGCTAACTCCTTATCAGTGTCCAGTCTGATAAGAAACGTCTCACAATGATGTCATTTAAATGTAGCTTATACAGTAACTTAGCATATGGTAACAATCAACATCTAATAAGATCATACAAACAAAATGAGTTTAAATGTCTTAGGGTTCAACTATTGCAACTGAAAAACACCAAACAAAGGCAGTTCGTTATAAATTAGTCATTAATGAAATTTATCTTTCAAAATTCAGAAAGCACGAGTGTACCAGATTTCCTTTTTTAAAGTATTTTCCTCTTTTGATTTGACACTTTCTCTCTCTCTGTCCTTATTCTGCTGTTTCACAGTTTGCTGAGGTGGGAACAAAGTGTGACAGAGGAAATAGATGGTGTAAGTGTAAGGGGTGGAGGGTGGGAAAAGAGGAGGGTAGTGATGTAATTACAAACTGTGCTGATGTGTTTTATTCACAGCAGGAATCTTGAGAAACACTAAATTGCAGTATATCCATGGAGTCCCTCAGAGTACTGCATTTTTAAGATTAATTATAACTATTTTTTTAATGTTTCACCATTGAGATTTGCCATCGAAATAGAAATTCTATTTAAATTTATCATAATAGGGTAATTTAGTATGTTAGATTTCATTTGCTGATGAATGAGCATGAGCTTTGTATATGCATACACTATATATCTGGTTTTGGTGGAGGGTATAACCACAACGTCAGACTAGGCTACACCACTGAGTGACATGGATCACATACTAATGAGACTTTTGTATAAGAACCAGCAACATAAGAACAACCACTTAACAATTATATTTCAAAAGGAATCCTTTATTCCACCTTATATTAGACATTGATATCCCTATAGGAAATGGAGCTGACTGAGACTGCTGATGAGTTAGGTTATTATTCTACTTTTCTTCAGAATTGTTTCTTAGTTATATCTAGCCTTCTACAAAGGGGATTCCAAAAAAGTTGGGACACTAAACAAATTGTGAATAAAAACTGAATGTTAATTAAAAATATTAAAATATGTTGCTTTAAAATTTCACAGTGTCAACAAATCCCAAAAAAGTTGGGAAAAGTAGCAAAAAGTGGCTGGAAAAAGGAAATTGAACATTTGGAACATTATAAAGAGGAAGGTGCGACAAAGAAGGCCCAAGACGATGGAACAGTTAGAGGCCTGTATTAGACATGAATGGGAGAACATTCCTATTTCTAAACTTGAGAAACTGGTCTCCTCTGTCCCCAGACGTCTGTTGAGTGTTGTAAGAAGAAGGGGGGATGCCACACAGTGGTTAAAATGGCCTTGTCCCAACTTTTTTGGGATTTGTTGACGCCATGAAATTTGGAAACAACATATTATTCCCTTAAAATGATACATTCTCTCAGTGTAAACTTTTGATCTGTGGTTTGTGTTATATGCTATCATTGAAAATTCTATGGTAAATATCTACAATCTCAAATGAGAAAAAAGACTGGATGATTCTAAAGTGTAATATGCTAGCGAGTGGTGGCCATGGTGATTCTGGTTTAAGTCCAAGTAGCATATTCTGGTTGGGATGGGCTACACATATACACAATTGGTTGCATCTGAAAGAGAATGGTTGTGGGATCATCCCTGGCACTGGAAAAGGGACTTATGGCAGCCCTGCAATTGATTAGTATTTCATACAGGCCATGGATACACCTAAACCCTAGGTGGTATACCCTTCCATAAGCCTGAACAGGACAAGCAATCAAATACAAAAAAAAAATTAAATGAAAAATGAGCAGAGGATCTAAAGTTTGACAAGAAATATGTGACAACATTATTTAAATGTTTATAGTATCACAAAAAGAGTATTCCCCTTACAATTTGTAACTATTTTCCTATATCTTTTTATGGGATTAAACTTAAAAAATTAGATATGACACTTTGATGAAAAATAAAGTAGTCAGTCTACACATTTGCTGTGCCAAAATAACAGACATTAATGTCTAAATTGCTGCCAAACAAATTTAGTACGCCCCTAGGTACAAATTGCCAGATTGTGCCCAATTATTCATTTTCCCACCCCAATATCATGTGACTCGTTGGTGTTACAAGGTCTCAGGTGTGAGGTGTGAATGGAGAGCAAGTCTGTTAAATTTGGTGTTATCGCTCTCAGACTCCCTCATACTGGTCAGTGGTTCAACATGACACCTCATGACAAAGAACTCTCTAAGGATCTGAAAAAAATAATTGTTGCTTTACATAAAGATGGCCTAGGCTATAAGAAGATTGCCAACACCCTGAAAGTGGCCAACTATACTGCGGTTTAACTGGCCAAGATTTACTCAGAACAGGCCTTGCCATGGTCAAGCAAAGAGGCTGAGATCACTTGCTCAGTGCCAGATCCATAGTTTAGCTTTTAAAAATAGAAGTAGGAGTACTGCCAGCATTACTGCAGAGGTTAAATGGTGGGGGATCAGCCTGTCAGTGCTCAGACCATTCACTGCACACTGTATAAAACTGGTCTGCATGGCTGTCGTAAAGATGATGCTCAAGAAAGCCTGCAAACAATTTGCTAAAGACAAGCAGAGTAAAAACATGGATTATTGGAATCATGTGTTGTGGCTCGATTAAACCAAAATAAACATTTTTGGTTTAGATGGTGTCAAGCATGTGTGACGTCAAGTAGGTGAGGAGTACAAAGACAAGTGTGTCTTGCCTATAGTTAGGCATGGTGGTAGGAATGTCATGATTTGGGGCTGCATGAGCGCTACCGGCTGTGAGGAACTACGGTTTATTAAGGGAACCATGATAGTCAAAATGTACTGTGACATACTGAAATATGACCCCTCCTTTTCATACTGCCGGACAGTGTTCCAACATAATAAACCCCAAACATACCTATGCCTATGCCTACCTATACCCTAACATACCTATGCCCAAGAGAGCTAAGGCGGTGCTGGAAAATAATGGTGGCCAAACAAAACATTGACACTTTTGGCACAATTTGGCCATTTTTACTTAGGGCTTTACTCACTTCTGTTGCCAGTGGTTTAGACATTATTGGCTGTGTGTTGTTATTGGGAGGGCACAGCACATCTGCACATTTATACAAGATGTAGACCGACTAATTTACATTATATCAAAGTTTATCCCATGAAATTATATAATAAAATACTTACAAAAATTGAGTGGAGTACTCACTTACGTGAGATACAGTATAATAATAATAGAAATATTAATTTAAAAATGTTTGGCAGGGATTTGCATGTTTTTCTCTTAGTGTCATTAAAGGAATCCACAGAGAAGTTTTGTGCATAGGGCACAAGCCTAAACTGAAGACCCTCAATAACCATTATTGTTTATTAGCTGTCATCATTATTCATCAAGTTTCATCAGAATAACTGTCTGCAATGAAATATAAAAATTAAGATTTTTTTGGTTTTAATTTCAATATAATCAAAACTTTCTGATTTATGAAAAATATTTTCTGGATTTTAAACATTCTTACAGATTAGACTCCTTGGTCAGTGTCACATGACATCAACAGATCTGATGATCTGACAAAAACCTAGCTCCCACCCCAAGAAACACAGACTTAAGAACTTGTTCCTAGCAAAAGAGGAGGAAATCCACAGGAATTCACACAGAGACCAGGCAGTGTATGGAGCACAATTATGGGCTGTTTGCAAAATCCCAGAAAACACCTGGTCTTTTCTGAGTCTGGCAGACTTCTTTTTACAAATTGTGCTAGTTTTATTTACATTTACAGCATTTAGCAGACGCCTTTATCCAAAGTGACTTACAACTCCTACAATCCAAGAAATCGTGGGTTAAGGACCCAACTGTGGCAGTTTGGCAGAGGTGAGATTTGAACCCAGGACCTTCAGGTCCAGAGTCCAGTGCCTAAACCGCTAGGCTACCGCAGTCCCAAACTACTTGTTAGTAACGATTAGAAAATGCAGGTCAATAAGACTGAGTATTTGTTACAAGCCATTATAAGATGAGTTAAAAGCAAATAGGTGTGGATTGTCACTGCTATGCTAACAAAGACTGCAGACAGTTTGCTAATTTAAGCTATAGTGTTAGTTTCTCTGCCTGTTGTGTGCATCTGTGTTTTCTCACAGTGGCAGATCCGATGGCGGCTTCTTGAGGGCCATCAAAAGCAATTGGAGCTTTGTTGCCTTCTGTTCATGTCAGTTTTCACACTTGATGTTAGTTTGGCTTCCACTGATATTACCTTGAGTGCTAATAATTTTTGTACTCGCTCTTTTTGGTTGGCGCTATGCCATTTTCTTTCTGAATCATCCTTCCAGCATGATCGCTAGGATGTCCCAATGCTGAAACACTGGTTCAGACGCCGTGATGTGCCTCGCCCTGATGGATTGGGTCCTGGTGTTTGCCTCAGCTTGATCGCACAAGGGAAAAAATGCACCGCTTCAGTCCAATCATAACATCCAGAGGTGGAGAAGACATAAGTATGCTTTTGCACAACTATTCCTTTGCATATATGCAGTGTTCTACTGCAAACAAAAATTAACTTAATTAAATATGGACCATTTTATCTGCACAGAGAGTTCACTTCAGTGTTCTATTAGGGGTGTTTACATCCTCCTCACTACCACTCTCAAGGAGCTTTACAGCGCAATTATCTAACTGAACAAACATTCTGCCAGAACTGCTTATTTTTAAGTTGTCTAAAGTTATTAGCAGGTATCCATTGACACAAAAATTATATGGATGCTCAACCATGACTTTACAAGCAATATTGAATGTAAAAAGTCTCACATGATTCCCTTATAAAACTGGTTTGTCATATTTTAATCACTCTAATTCGACCATCAAAACATTGTCAAATTACCCAATAGACAAAAAAACAGTTATCTTGTTATATTGTGTATTTATATTCATTGTAAGGCAACAGGCCTAGGCAACATTTATATAAAAAAATGGAAAATTGGGAAAATTTTAAAATGTGCCCCCAACATCCACCCCCTATGCCCCAAGGCACTACTGACTATGCTAGGAATAGGGATGCTTCACTCCAATCACTTCACTTTAACTTAGATCAATAATGATGATGCCCAGTGAAAGGATGGTTATGGTACAGTTAAATTATTCTATCCTAGCCATCAATTCATCAGAATGCATTTAGACCAAAAACAGCTATGCACATTTCCACAGCCCACTTGGCAAACAAGGCCACTAATTTCAAGATGCAATTACTTTTATATACACTGCTGACACAAGAATAATCAACCCTGAGCAACTTTTCCCTATATTAATTTACTAATGATAATACAATTACTAATACCAAAAACAGTCTATATAAATAAGCTGAAAACTGTGACATTCTTTAAAGCAACTGTTCCCTGGGGTACACACCTTAGACTATCACTCCTGAAAATTATCATCAAGAAGGTTTACCCATGCCTCTACTTTCTGAGGACACTAGAAAGACATTGGAATGAGAAGAACAATTTTCTCTTTCTACATGCTACATAATAGTGTGTTGTACGTTTTTTCGGTGTCATATAAAAGAAAGCTCTTTAACAAGAGATAGAAACTGCTTAGTGCATGATCAACAACAGCCTCCATTCCATCAAGAACATTTACATTAAAAGGTATCAAGATGGTGTCAGGAGAGACATGGATTGCCCCAGCCAGTAATCAATATTAATTTGTCATCATTGTCCCTATTTTTAGAATTAAAAATGATTCCCATATTCCCAAAAGTGTTAAAAACTGTGACTCCCTGACATGAAACAAGACTCACAGTTAAATTCAGCAATTATCCCCCTTGGATTTGGAAGTCAGGCTAAAGAGCTCTTTCCATCTTCATTCAGTGGCTTACATTTCCCTAGAGGTTCCCCTTTCCACTTGCCATGTGTCCTCCATAGTCACCCTTCCTCTAGGGAAAGCACTGTCACTTCTCCTTAACTGAGGCAGCTGTACAGCCTTGTCACCACTAATGGATTTTTATCCAGACAAATGCACATAAAAGGAACTTGTTCCACGTACCTCATTTTGGGGAAGAACAAGAAGGAGAAGGATGTCCAGACGAACAAAGAAATAATTGCCTTTAATTTTTTGTCTCTGTCTTTATTTTTTAAGTAAATTTAACAATTTAGGCGATCAGATGTCTAATTCTTCCTGGGACAATAATTTATTTTAGTTCATGTCTCTGTGTCCTACATTATTTTTAAAATACAGTGTGTACATTTGTCCTATATGTCAAATAAGATGACACATTTATACTGTAATAATCACCGACAGAAATTCATCGCCCAAAATGCTGACAGGCAGGTATTGACAGGCAAATAGACATTATCAGGGCTGGTAATGTGGCTGTGCTGTTGAGTGTATCCTTGGAAGAGACCTGCCTTTAGGTATTGATTTTAGGTAAGTCAACATGTATACTAATGAAATAAAATGTATTTAATAAAATGTTTTGATAATATGTAAAACAAAACAAAAATAACATTGTATCATAATGAATGAACTGTTTTCTCTTTAAATAATACCTACCACATTTAAGTTCTTCAAATTACCAAATTACCAAATTCTCTTTCTTTTCAATATGACAAAATTCATTCAAGAAATGCTTATATCCAGAAGAATGGTATGGATTTTAGGCCCCATGAAAAGATAATAGACTGGGTCCAAAAAAATAATTGTAAAATGTGTTCTAATAATTATTTAGCACATTTGTAAGTCACAAGATCTTACAATCAATATAACTCCCCCATCATTGGTAGCTTCACGTACAGCCACTCCATGGTGTCAGATTCAAGCCATATAGTTCTGATATTTTTTTATAACATAATGCATGTGCAGCCTTATGCAGGTATTAGCTTGGCACCACAAGTAGAGCCTGGAAAAGCTCATTCGTCATTTCTAATTAGAATGTAGTGAGGGCAAAGGCCACCAGCTGCGCAAATGGTCTGCCCTATAGTAGGAATATCTGAAAAAAATAAAACAGCTTTTTAAAGGTCATGTAGTTTTGAAGACTGCAGTTAGTGTTCTTCAACTTGACATCTGCCTGTCTGGTGACCTCATAAATAGTGTTTCAGCAATATTTTAATTTTTTTTTTTCGCAAAGAGATTTATAATCAAAGAAAATTATAAATAAAATGAAATAAATAAATAAGTAAACACTTATACACCGATCAGCCCAAAATATTAAAACCCTTTGTTTCATATTTAGGTAGGTGTTATACATCAGTTTAACAATCAAATGAATGACTGGATCCAGACTTTGAACACTACCCAGAGCATTCCACACTGGCTTGTCTTTTTCCCACAGTGCAGCCTTGTGCCATCACCTCCAAGTAAATGGTGTACCGAGCTATCCATGTGATGGAAAAGAAAATGCAATTCATCTGACAGACAAAAACTTAAATTGCTCTAAAGTCCAGTTTTGACACTCAGATGCCCACCTTTATTAAAGTTGTAAAGAAGAGCACTCTGAATTGCCTGTATTTATTTTCAATGGATATGGTTAAAACTGTGGTAACTGACAGGCTAGATTATATTAAAATGCTTATCACAAAAGCTACTAGTAGAGCTAACACACAATATACAACTAGCTAACACATAGCCAAATTCAAAATATGAAAGGTGATACCCAGATGAAGTCTGCTGTAATTCTAAAGATCCAGTTTCAGATTAACCAACTCTGAACTGTTTTGGTAAATCCCATGGTTCTAGACCTAGATGGCCCACACAGAATTACTATATTTTGTTTTCACAGGAACTTTAAATGTATAGTGCCTTTCACAGTTCCACAATTTCTTGGATTGTAAGACTGTATGAATTGTAAGTCACTCTGGATAAGGGCGTCTGCTAAATAATAGAAATGTAAATGAAATGCATTGGTGTCATATCATACTGTATATTTTATAACTCGCACTACTCAAATATCTTAAGTAGTTTAAAATACAAACCATTCAATATTTTATGAATGTCTTTATTAATCATCTAACAAATAAAGCACATTATTCTTTGATATTTTGATTTAAGTAAATGTAATACAATTACAGTTATTTAACAGTGTTAATATTTTTATCACTATATCTGTGCTTCCCTTTTAAAATGTGATACCAGTGCACATTAATGCAGAGGCTCATTACTTATAACTCAAACAATTCAGGTGTTCATCTTTTTTGCAGCTGCCAAACAGCTTATTGGTTTGAAAAGTGTCTCCTGATTGAGAAAGCCTTTTAGCTCCATCCCAACCTGCTATGAATAGAAATAAAAAGATAGAGTCGAGCCAATTCAGGGACCTTGCATCAGCACACTACTATGTAATTCCTTTTGTGCAAGGGCCATGTCTACTGGGTGTACTGACCCCTTGGTTATCTATTAATTAAATTTGAATGATTCAGTTGTCTGATAACTGTCACAAGGGTAATGTGGTGTTAAAAACGAGACTTATACTTGCTCCAGTTACTAATGGAGCCCAGTTGTCTGCTACTGCACACTCTGGTTGAGACTTCTAAATACGTATTGACTTCTTCACTTAAATTTAATTACAATTGACTTGACATCACCCCATTGAGAACAGAGCGAGCCAGTGACATAAATAATGAATGTTTATGAAAATAAGACAGGTGTACTTTGTACTTTGGACTGTGTGGTATATTCATTTATAGACACCCTTAAACTGCATTTTTAACTATGTAGTGAACCAATAAAAGTAAAGCTACAAAACATAGTAATAGCATTGTAGTTTTTATATAATAAATTTTAATTAGTAGTTTGCTTGACTCTTTTCTCTGAGGACTTTGTGTCATTTAAGAAACCCATAGACCTGCCTTAATTGATTTCCTTAACAAAGTGGTGATTAATCATACTTTTTACTTGCTACCTGCCATACAACCAGTCATGAAATGGAGAAAAAAGACACATTTTCTCTAAACATTTACCTCTCATCACTTTAGCTGTCAGTCAGCAAAGAACAAGAACAGTAGAGGTAAGAAGTTAAGAAATTACAGTTACCCATTGTAATTTCTCAAATTGAGCAAGACACTTTAAGACTATAATTTATATATCTGATGTTAAATGCAGTGTGGCTTTAACTAATCAGTCCTTTTTTCTTGTGGAACAGGTACAGGAAATACATATTGCATTTGGAGAGAGAGAGCGCAACTGAGAGAGGGGGAGATATTGTTTGAAATTGTCTTAGTATTAATGTCATCTATTTATTTGAAGGCGATTAAATGAGTTAAATTTTTGTATGTATATGAAGATTTTATATTTATATGAACTTTTTTTAATATTTCCAATATTACTTATATTTACACATGAAGACAAAGCCAAGGAAACATATGTGTCTTTACAATTCAATTAGCGTATGGCTTATGAGATAAGAGCTGAGTCTGCCATATAGCAATTATGGACTGAAAAATTTAAGATGTACTTTCTGATCCATGTAAACACTACAGATCATCATACATTGTTTAAGGCAATCTATTCACATTGCTCAATCTCATCTAGCCAATAATGTATATTTGTCACCTGAAAACATAAAGTTCTAAATGTTCTGACAGACTATTTTAAGCCTCTACACAAAATTATGCATTCATTTTGTTACGAGTAAAGGTTTAAGTGGTACTACCTCTCACCAGAAGAGATCCAGCTCATGCCGACTGTTCAGCAAAGGGTGGCTGAGGTGAACAGCAAACGCCAGCATTGCACTTGTCTTCTGTGACCGGAGGGGGCAGCACATGGGTGTAGTGCAGGCTGACTTGACATCCACAGAAAACTTACTTTCCTATTATTCTGTAGGCTGAAATAAATAACTCAAAAAGAGAGGAATGAGAAATATTAATTCTTAAATAAATAAAATCAAGATAAATCAAATTTTATTTCTCACATACATAGTCACACACAGTACAACATGCAGTGAAATGCTTTGATGCCCTTATGCTCACATAGACATATTTAAATTTAGAGGTAAAGTTAAGGTAAAGATAAAGGCTAAGTAAGTTTAAATATACAAGTATATTAATAAATAATAGAAAATATATAATACAGTCGAATCCGGTTAATAGGACCACCGGTTAATGGGACCAGCTGCTTATTCGGACCAAATCCTAAAGTACCAGAACAAATCCTATTATATATGTGTAATGATATTCGCTTATTTGGACCAAAATTCTGCTTAATCGAACCAAAGAACGTGAGAGAATAAGAATAAGAAAAATAAGCCACAAGCTCACCTAGCGATCAGCGAGATATGTAAGGATTCCTGTGCTCTCCGGAAGAATTAATGCTTTTATCAAAGGTCAGGAAATCTGAAAAGTTGTGTTGACAAGAGCAAAACCAGCGGCAGGTGAACACGCCAACCACTTTCTTTACCACAACGTAGCACCCAGTAGCCATCAGCGTGGTTATTGGATCCATCTGCATCTCCGCTTTTCGGCGATTGAAGTCAAGCGTAAACACGAGTGTCCGGCCACACATGCACGAAATTCCATCAGAACACTTTAGTCAGTAAACTGTGCGTGTCTTGTATCCCCTGCCAAAATGCCACGGCGGGACTTGACGTTAGCTGAAAAAATTGGTTTCCTGGATAAGATCAAGCAACAACC
>JAVSBV010010491.1:0-12569 GCA_033117975.1 Parotocinclus spilosoma
GGCAGTTTATATAGTCATAGCAAAAAGAATATACAGGTAATGGGGAACAAACAAGGGAGTACTACTTATAATAGGACAGTCACAAATATGAATAAAATATGGTAGTCTCACACACACACACACACAAACAAACACAATTTGGTTCTGCAAACGCAAAGGTGTACCAATAGCGATAAGCTCTGTTAACAAATCCTTTAGTTGGTGCTTATCCACAGCAGAACAAGAGAACCTAAATATGTTTAGTGTATCAAAGAAAGTGATCAAAAGATGACATCAGGTGGGATATTAACAAGCAGTATGAGTGCCTGGTATTTATTCTATGAATACATATATTTTTAATAACTGCTACTTCTTTCATAGTGAAGCTTGAGGCATTTGCAATCAGTGAATGGTTGGATGTAGATTTTTAAGTTTACAGTACTGTACATCATCAGAAATTATTATGCTGTTACTGTAATAAAACATGCACTACTCTTGAAAAACTCTTGATAGTCACAATATGCTCAGAAAAAAAAACTTATTTTGAAATGAATGTTCTATATCTAGCTATTCATGTTCTTGCAAAATTTAGTTTAACATGTTGATTAAACAGCAAACGCAAATGATATGCCAGTCATTAGATCTGATACTATTTCATGTTCTGTAGTGCAATTAAATAAATAATTAATCACATAATGGCTTGACATTATGGATTATTTAATCATGTATCTATACTTTTCTTTGAATTTAAGTTACACTATATAATAATTACCTATTTATTAAATTATTTATGTTGGTGTATTTATATAATTATTAAAATATTTATTTTGTTTTGCCTAAATATTAACACTATAGTAAACTCTAACCATTCCTCCTAAGGTTGGTAGTTTTTAAAATAAGAGAAGCACAACTGTTTATAATACATATATACAGTATCTCACAAAAGTGAATATTTTGTTAATTGACTTGCACTGTATTTCTTTAAAACCCATAATTGAATTCACACAATTAAAATGGTATCCTTTTCAACATCAAGTCACTCTGGATACTATGATGTGTGTCATCATGATGATATTATTAAAGTGTATATGTGGAGTTATTATAACAAAAGTGTGACAAATAGCTGTAGTCTATAGATGCATTGTTGCAACTGGTGTGTGTTTGTATGTGTACTTTTAAGTGGTACTACATTTTGGAGAAAGTAGAACACACGCGCACACGCACACACACACACACACACACACATATCCACACAAGCACATACCCGGTTCACACAGCCCACCATTGTTTTACCATTTTCATTCAAATGCAATTAAATAAGATTACATTAAATTATAATTAAAAAACACCTATTTCATTAACTAGATAAGACATATGTGGCTGAACATTAAGTTTAATATATGGTTATTTTTCCCAGTTTATTCTGATTTAGCCTCTCTTTCCACTGGAAAGTAACGTATCCAAGTGATCAGTAGGGGGAGCACTTAAATAGGTAGATAAAGCAAAGAGTAAAGAGTGTTTAAAAATCTCCAATAGCGTATATAAAGTGCTTTATGGCGTAAAACTACATATATCCTCCATCATACTCAACCAGTGTACCAGGAAGATTTCAGTTACAATTCTTTTAAACCTCTTAATTATTGTAGGAACATGTATGGAGCTGATTTAATAGACATTATCTCATCAATAACAGTCAATCTTTTTATAATTTAATTTGTAAATGACCAGACCAAATGATGTTGACCACACAAAACATGAAATATTTTGGGTTCATGTTGCTTGCAATGTAATAAAAGTAAAAGTAAGTTGTTTACCATTTCCCATGCTTTCCCAGTTTCTTTTCTGATTTGGGATTGTATAATTCATTAGCTACAGTAATATTATGACACATTTGTTTGGATATTAATGTATATGTGTTAAGGGTTACTACACCCCAAAATGATGTAATATTACAAATACTTTTCCAAATAAATTTTGGAAAGCCAAAAAAGCAGAGATAAAAAGAGATTTCCTTTAGGTTGTTGAGGTTAAGGTTATAGACAGGTATGTGGTGTATGTGAGGTCAAACCTAATACATGGTACTGCATTGTTGTCTAGAAGGTCCAGAGTTCTGCCAAGCTGTCACTGTTGGGCCCTTAAGCAAGACTCATAAGCCCCAGATTGAATTGTATGATGTAAGAATGTATCAGTTGCAAGTCTGCTAAATGCTGTAACTGTATGTTGTATTTATGGGAAAGAATATATTTTGTCAAAATTAAATGTCATAATCATAATTTGACACAAAAGCAGTGTCCACAAAAGGCTGTATTTGAGGAGCAAAGGTAGTCAGATGATCTCTAGTGATGTGTGCAAAAAAATGTGTGCAAATATTTAGAAACAAGGTATCTCAAAGGGGATTTACATATTTCACCTTTTTCGATTTGTCTTTGATCTAGAGCACACAGTCTGCATTTCTTTTAAAGTTCTAGAATATTTAATTGTCTGGGCACAATACATGTTTCCACTTGTGTGATGGTCCAATCCTAGATGCCTCTGAGCCCAGAAAAGTCGATCACAAAACCTTAAGTCTTCAACTCAATTGCCAACATATAAACTGGCAGGAGGTGACATATAAACTAGGATGGCTCAGCAATGTGATCCAGCACTCTATCAGCTTTGCCAATCTGATTTGTATCTGTTTGTGTTATCAAATGATCCATACCGTATTGCATATGTTGCTAACAGTGCAATACAAGCCTTAAATAGATTTAACTGACTAATAACTAACTGTTTCTAATAAACATACTAACCTAAAATCTAAGAGTACAACAATTTGGTAAATGAGACAGGTATTAAGGAAGAAGGTATTAAATAAACTGGAATTACACTCATATATTATAACCAAATAGCCAGATAGCTCAATACATGAACTGTATGAATGTGAAGGGAATCTCCTTTGCTGCCATGGTAACCACACCATACTTCCATGAGCACAGTGAGAAAACTGTCTACATGTAGCCTGCTTTTTTGTCTTATTATACCCTAAAACTAGCTTCTGCTTTTTGACCTAAGAGCAATCTTCATCCATCAACCCCATGATTGCTTTTACAGGTTTTATGTCTAGAAATTTCTACATAATCCAAGTCACTTTACCATCACATCCAAAACCAACAGCATAATGGATTTAAGGCTGAGTCCTCTTTTAGTGATACACTCTTTTGTATGAAAGTTCTTCATTAGATATTTTAACTTCAACCTTCAACTGTGATGATTTGCTCCCTCAAAATTTTGACAAAAACACACGCAGATAGAAATGCAGAATTGCGCCAAACTTGATATGCAGTTTTGTATCATGCAGATATGTAAATGGTTGTGGATGTAGTCTGATTAGACATTAGGTCTTGCCACAAGAGGGCATAAAATGGTTCCCCCGCTGCCCTATAAAAAAGTCTGTCAGAGGCTAATTTGTGTAGTGTACAAACTGACAAATCCGCTATTCTGACCTACCTTTTAGATGGTGTTCTTAATCTTTACTTGATGGCACACACATATGTCATATAGTTTCTGGAGCTCCCTGGTGGAATTGTTTGATCCACATGGGACATGGGACAAGCTGGGATTCCAGATTTTGGCAACCTCCAAGCGTGCAGGATCTACAGGTCCAGCTGCAACATCTGTGGGCAAATGTGCCACAGGATACTAATCTATTTGCTTTCAATGCAAAACCATATCTCTTAAGTGTATTAGAGCTTCCTTTCAACTGTATAGTTTTCCCCAATAAATTTATTTTTTATATTATTCACTATAATATTGAAATCAGTCATTCAATCAGTCATTAGGTTTCATTCGATTCCAACAACTCCTTGGTGAGATATTTTTTTTCAAGTGTACACAAAATGCCTTAAATGTTGGCATAAATTTTAAAGAAATCATTATGTGGAATGTCACTGTATGCTGTGGCATTAAGAGTCTGCTCCACTTGATTTAAGAAGCACAGCTTAAACTAAAGTTTGAAGCACACAGTTTTGTGGAATGCCATTCTGTGTTTTAGCATTAAGATTTCACTTTATTGGAAATAAGGGGCACAACCTAAGCTATGGAAAAAAGTGACATCAGTTCATTAGTCCTGATCCACTAAGCCTGCCTGCTCAACCATGGAAACCCAATCCAGACAAGTAGTCAGGCAATTTTTTTGCTAACATTGCTAGTATATTGGGACATTTTGGAACTGGGAAGTGAGTGTTTAAACTAAGACCAGGCAATTTTATGTGTGACAGTCTGTTGTCTCACTATGTTGCTATGGTCGGTTACTTTCATGGCCAAATGTTGCTAAAAGATGTTCCTTTTTTCTACAAAAACTATGTACTGTGGACCAGGGCACATATAAAAGGGTATACATATTTAAGGGCAGCTTTAAATAAACTGATATGTTGGGACGGTGACAATCCTTTTAACACTGCCATATTGGCAGTTACTACACTTTTCAGTATAATAAATTCTGCTGCCAGTATTTTTTTCAACAGTCAAATGCTCATGTTAGAATATACAGAAGTATATGCCACTCCAAGTTCTTGTTCCTATCTCACCTGGGTGTAAATAAAGAGAAAGGAGACACATCCAAGCTTGGTGTTTAAACACTGAATTACTAGTCAGCTTATGCAAGTTATGTACAGCTGCATAGAACATTTAACTCAATAGTCATACTAAAACCATAGTCAATTAAAACAGTAGCTTACTGTTACATCCCTATATGCATTCTGGCATTAGTGTCACAACACACAGTACCCACTACCTTTAGGTAAGTAGCACGAAATGATAAACACCTAATCTTCACCTTTACTGTGGTGGTCTGAGCCTGGCAGAAATTTAATGTACACTGTAAGTTTCTTGGTACTCAAAGATTACATGAAAAACATGGGGTTTCATATAAAGTTTGTTCCACTTTGCTGCTATAACACTTCTGAGATCGACTTATACTAGAGTTTGGAGCATGACTGTGAAGTCAATTAATGTGCAGGTCAGCCAAGTTTTTAAGTTTTTAAACCATTTTCAATGAACTTTGTTCTATGGGGGAATGACTGAAAATTGATGAATTAACTTTTTGAGGAGGTGAAAATGTAAAAAAAAGACTATAAACTGTCACCTTGATTTGGAGAGTTACACACACACAGCACACAGATAACACTCTTGCACACACCCATACACCACATAAAACATACAACATACACCACATACATACAACAATCAGCCTAGGGTACAATAAAAGGTCAAATAAAATATTGCCCATAAAATATTAAATTAAATTGATATTGTGTATAATCTAAGTTTAATAACAACAATACAGACAATTATTATCAATATACAGTAGTATTCCTATTTATTTTTGTTTTTGTTCAGTTAGTGTGTTATTGTGTTCATTATGCACATACCATACATTTTTTGTATACAGGCTGTAGAGTGCGTAATGACATAAAAAAAGCATGAATTCTAATCTGGCTAATCGGAGTCACACAGCCATGCATGCGGATATTTATTGGATTTCAATACCACATTTACCAATACCAAGTTGCTTTGGGTCACTTTTGCCTGATAGACATAGTGTATCGTATTTTTCCTAGTACACCCTGCAGGACACAAATAAGCAAATTTTCTTTGTATTTAATTATTATTTTATTTTAAATTTAATTTTAAATATTTATACATGAACAAAAAACCTAACCACGGTGTCTCCTGTTGCAAGATCTGACATAATACTTCATCAAATTGCCGTGTAAGCTCAGTTTCTTCAGGGTCAAATGTCATGGTAATAAAGACGTCATGGCTTTTACAGACAGCAGCAGATGAAAGCCAGAGTGAGAACAGAGGAATTCTCCTTAAAAGCCTAATTTGTTAACAACAAAGTTGGTAGTTCTAAATAAAACCAAACAGTTATAATTTTAGTATAAAATTGTTCCTTCTAAACAGTTATAGTTCTTGCTCAAAGTCTGACAGCAGTCTGACAGGCCTGGGATTTTAAACTAGTTTTTACATAAATTTTACATATAAAAATGGTTATATCTAGCAGTCTGTGCCTCTTATAACCATAACCTTCTACAAGCTTTCTAATACCAACCCCCCCACCATGAAGGAGTCATATTTGTAATAGTACAGAATGTCATAGATGACAGCAAAACTACAAACAAAATGGTTTAAGTTTGTACCATCAAACCTTGTTTATGCTACTAATATAAGGGTTTAGATGGGCATATCAGCATTTAAGCTGGATGTAGTTCAGAAAGTCCTCAAAACAGTGATAAAAGTTCCCAAAACTCCCACACAATGATTTGTCAGTTGAGTGAATAGATGTGGATGGAGATATCTAATCTGGTGTGTGCCCATTATTTTATACATCTGTATTTACTAAATTGTATGTCAAGTTAGAACACAACTAGAACAGCATATATACATGTCCACATATATGTAGACAACACTTCTTATTAGTGATTTAGCCACACTTCTACACTAACAGTAGCAGTAGAATGGGCGGTACCAAGAATCTCAGAAACTCTCAATATGCCATGTTAATAGACTTCCACCTCCCCAACATGACATTTCTTCAACTTTCTGCCCTGATTTCCTAAAATAAAGATCACAAGGAATGCCATCTGTGAGCGACTCTATACTTATTACACTGGTATACATAATTTTAAACATTTTACGGTAAAGAAATAAAATGTTTAATTTCTTGATGATTAGTCAGTTGGCTGTAGTTTTCACAGTTTGTGTTTTACTGTTAGATAAATTAATAATATTGTTTATCAAATGCTTCAGAGGAAACTGATATTCTAATGATTTCATGTTATTAACAAATATTCACATATAATTCACATGTCATTAACAAATAGAAGTCATTGGACTGTATGAAATACATAATGTCTTCAGTAACTGGCTTCTCTGCTGCTTTTCAAGTATGTCTTGTATTTAAGCATCAGATTATCACTTGGAAGTGTCCAGCAGTAGCCTGCAAGCATTAAAGGGTTCCATTTACCTTGATCTTTTGTTTCATAGTTTTAATTTCTTGGTGAAATCACTCAACCTTTGCATGTCACTAACTGTGCCGCAAATAAATTTAGATGAGCAGTCACATGAACTCATTGTGAGTCAGAGAGGTCATGGTGAGGAAAGTATGGGTTTTTGACAGTTCAGTGGAGAAAGATTGCTCTACATGGTGTAAAGATACAGTGAAGGATTGTGGATAAGTGATTGGTTACTTTTTGCCACTAGAAACTAGGCAGCATGATCATCTTGCACAGGTCGTTACTGAATGCGAAGGGCTTGTATGCAGTTCTCTTTAATTAGCTTGAAAATGAGACTACAGCAGGCAGTGAATAGTCTGTTCATTTGTACATGAAGAACATGATATTGATCTTGGTAAAGATGCCTAGCAATAGAAATATGCAGATGTTAAACAAAACTCGATTTGTAGTGCTAATTCTTAGTTTCATCCGTGAGCTGAAATTCAATGAGCTGTGTTTGATCTAGTAGCTAGCATCCTAAAGTCTAGATTATATTTTATTGCACAAGAACTGGATTGTGCCTGTCATACACGTGTATTGACATTGTTGTGACATAGAGTATATGTGTTTATCATTTTGTGTACTTGGAGAATTAAACATTATAGCCACTAGAGGGCAGATCAGGAAGAAACATCCCAAATGGCAGGTTTCCATGTACACTTGGACATCATCTCAATTGTACTGGACAACTGGACATCCTTGTCATTTATGCTCAAATTGTATGGGTCCCATAGAATGATGTATGATGTAGTTTATAAAGCATTTGTAATAACTAACTGTTGTATTACACAATTTAATTATTTTTTATCACAAAAATTGCACTTCCCATAATATCCAGTAAGACCTAAAAAATCTTATTACATTCAAGAGCTTATATAAAAAATGAACATATTTGAATCCCATTATTTAGTTAATATATACAGTCAGAGCTGATCAGAACAAAACATGTGTTAATATAGTAAATTGCCTAAAAGTCAAGTAAACCAAGTATCTTTCATTTTCTGATTTACATGCATTTTCTTGACATAGTCAGGAAACCTTACACCAGTCAGATTGCATATACCAAAGGAAAAGAACAATATTTGTCCGAATTAAACAGAATATGACAGGAGGGTTAAGGACCCAAATGTTGAAGTTGGCCACAACTGGGATTTTAACTCACAACCTTAAGATTAGTAACCTGGAGCATTAACCACTGATCTATATGGTCCATAAAGCTTTATTTATTCATCTATTAACAAAAAAGACCAGCAGAATAACCAAAACCAATACTACAATAGGATTTAGTACACTAACACAAATTCATTAAATCAGTTGTAGCTAAAAGTGTGAAGGAGGATGTAATTTATGTGGATCTCCTTTATTTTATTTACTTGGTTCTAAGGGTGGAGTGTTTAAATATTTTATAGGTAATTTGTTTTATATTTAACTGACGACTATAAAATTATATTGGGCAACATTATGCAAATATTTAAGTGAATAAAACTGTTATTACAACTGACCTGAGCTCATCATGTTTTAATTTCTCTGATGAATGTTGTCAGCTCAAACAAACTGTACAAACATTTCATAAATAACACAGGGAAATGCAGGCAAATGCTTTAAAAAAGCAAGCCACACAAAACAAACACTGAAACTGGCTTGGCCCACACACATGCTTTCAGAAGTACCACAAACCTCTCTGTAAGCGTCTCAGAAACATCTTCCAACCATTTCTGACCTCCAACAAGCAACACATAGAAAGGAAGCAGTGATAACATCACTTCCTCTTGAGATCTGTGGGAGTGGGAGGGATATGAAGTGTGACTGTGAGAAAGATTATAGCTTAATTCGTTATTTGGAGTATTCCGCCAAGTAATCCATCATGAAACAAGAACAACAATATTGTTTCTGTTTATTGTGGGCTATGTTAAGGTGTTGCATCAGTTATTGTGGTCAATGTTGTGAAGGGACCTTTGTAAAGGTTTATGACATTCCCTAGATTTCCCAAGGCGCAATCCACATGCCTTATTTAATTGCACCATTAAACTTTCCTCTAGTTTAAGCCTTGTTATCCGGCTTTAATTTGCCCTGGTTATAGATAATGAGTGTTTTCTTAATCAGATATTCCTTTTTCCTCTGGGTAATGGAATTACCCCTTGTAAGTGCTATAACCCTTTGACCAGACAAAGTAATCTCAAAGGGGATTTATACTTAAGAGGCTAAAGTCTCTCACTATCTCTATTTTTCTGGTTTGTTATCTCTCAGTCTTTCGAAAACAGTGTTTTTCCCTCATTAAATGTAATCAAACAAAATACACATGCACTGGTATCAGTGATCAATATTAACATTTATATTGTCCAAGTATACTAATTTCTGATGAGCCTACTAATTCATTTTCTGATTTATTTACTATACAATTATAATATTTAGAAAAGTAAAACCTGTTAACAGGTTTGTATCCAGTAGGACTGAATTGGTTTTGCACATTTATTAAAATGTATGTAGGCCAGCCTACATAAAGTTGTGTAGTTTTGGCTGTTTTTATAAGTAACAGAGAGGTTTATATTGTAAATCAAGATAAGATAAGAAATTTCACTTATTTGTGCATGTTAACATTCTGAGAATCAGGGAGATAGAGACAAGTGTAGGTCTGAGTGTCTGGCTTTTATGTAGAATGAACATAGTGTAAAACATTATGATATCAGAAAGACAAGGTAGTAAACTAACAAAGTTTTCAAACAATGCAAACACACATGAACAGTAGAAACAAGACAAAGTTAACAGAGAAAGTGGCTAACGGTACATAGACAAGGTGTTAATACAAATGGACAAAACTAATCCAAACAGACAATTCTGACCAGACCAGACATTGCCAATACAGATACATAATGCTAGTGATAGTGAAAAGAGAGACTAACACAAGGACTAAGCTAATACTGACACAGATGGGCTGAAGCTAAACAGATAGGCTAATGGATAAGACTAATACAGATGGGCACAGGGCAATAATATACAGACAATTCTGAATCAAATAGACAAAGCAATGCAAAGCAAGGCTAATTCATATGGACAATCAGCATCCACCAGTCAGTGCAGAAACATACAGGTAAGGCTAGAATTGCTAAAACAGGACATAAACAGAGATGCTATCAAGAAAAGCCAATGGCTAATATACAAACATAGAACACTACAAACCGCAGTGACAAGAGCAAACAAACAAACACAAATCAGGGAGAGAAATGGGAGCCAGGCAACAATGGTGTGTGAAAATGTTACATGAGGAGATGAACAATGGAAGGAGGGCACAGTGGAAGGAGAAAAGAGAGGACCATGTAGGATCGGGTGTGCTTGTAAACAAAATCATCTTACATGGCTCTCACTTGACATACAGCTATTAAATAGCTAATTGATCTGCTATTACTGAATGCTACAAATAGCATATTAATGAATGGTCATAAAACATGTAGTTTTAATGAGGGAGCATGCTGCTGTGCTGGCATCTTTTATTAAAAAGGTCTAAGCACACCACTCAGTGCATAACAATAAGCACACTTTTCTTTCTGCATATATGAATGGGCATTATAATAACAACAATATACAAAGACAAACTTATAACTATATATTAAAATATTTATGAGTATTCCATTTGGGCAGAAACAGAGACTTGGCATTCTACACCTCAGTCCAAAAACAGGTTAAGGTAAAGAGATCTTCCTAGGCCACTTTAGTACTTATTTTAGCATTAAAAGCAAAATTAAATTAATTAACATTTACAATTATTGTCTCTCGTTATGATTGTAGCTCAATATTATAGTGTTTCTTTGAAAGCTGAACCAGTGGAATCATGACCCGCTAAGAATTCTATCAGATTCTTATTTGTTCTATAAAAAAACAATAACAAAAAACAGACATTTAATTAACACTTGTATATAGATAACTACTATCTTGTGCACATCTACAAGCCTTTTTAACTGTTAACTCACAATACATAAAGAAAAAAGAGAGAATTCCAATTTGTATGGTTGTGAGACTGCACTGCCCTTTGCTTTTTCCTTAAAAAGACACCTTGACATCACTCTACGCCACTGCTGCGTATCTGCGCAAGCAGACAAGCAAAAAGGTGGCAAGAGTAAAGCCATAAATGGGTACACAATTAGCAAGGAATGTGCAATAGCAGGCCATCGTAAAAAGTTGCCTACTGAGTATTTCCATTACGCAACCATGATAAAACATGCTTGAGGAAAAATAAAGTTACATTCACAAAAGAGAAAAATGATTATATGTACTGCATGCAATTCTATCCACTATTTAAGCAATATATGACTGTTTACACACTAAAATAACCAGCTGATAAAACTGGTTGACTCAATACTCACTTAAGATGGATGTCATTTAAATGGACAATTGTTTGAATTCCATAAAATGTACAGCTGTACAAGGCAAATAGCTGTAAAATTCTAGCAAAACAATTGATACAATGTAGTAAGTCATAAGGGAATATCTATTCTTATTCGGGGTTATCCAACTAGTAATAACCATTAACACTTAATGCACTCGTACATCACTGAATAAGTAAATAAGTCAATTTTATATAGCAGCACATATGATGAAATTACGAAATAAGAAATGAGATGCAAACTCAGTTATCTTGATTGAGTAGTAAGGGACATATTCATGAGGTGAACAAAAAGCATGTTAAACTGGATGAAAGTGCTTCACAGTGACTGTTCAGTAGGGTGTATGACCACAGAAGACTCACAGAACACACTGACAGTGATGGGGCATGGACAGGATCAGATTGTCCAGCAGTTCTTGTGGGATTCTTTTCATATTTATTTTGAAATATTCCTTTTTTTTTGTAATAAGTGTATTTAAAGCAATATCTCTTTAAATACAACTCCCTATCATTTAGCCTGACAGGAGGCAACAAAGAACAGATCATGTTTTACAATTGAGATAAGTCTTGTTTTTATCTTTGACAATCAATACAGTACTTTGCTTGACATTTGCATATGATGAAACTCTTTGGCATTGTTGATCCTGTCCATTTCCATTGATAACAATTTATCTTCCTCCTGTCATTCTATATTGACAGCTCTCATTGAAAATAAATAAGTTTTCACGCTGTGCCACTGCTGGTGTGAACGCAGGGTAATATACCTTATAACTGTATTTACATTCTGATTCTTCCTACCCAGTGACTTTAAACAGAGATTAACAAACTGTGAAAAAAACAGTTCCTTGTTCCTAGGGGCTCATGGGTGTTTCTGTAAAGTTGACAGGTACATGAGAAAGAAAATAATCCTTAGCAGCCAAGAAAAACAGCCAACATGATGGAATTATTTCCATGCACAACTTGTAGTGGAATAAAAATGTGATTGGCTATACATGAGCAAGTCTATATAAGTTAAATAAAAGCAGCTGATCAGGTACTTTATGACCAAATTTTAATAAGAAGCTTCATGGTGACTACAAACTGGATTCCAAAAAAGTTGGGACACTAAACAAATTGTGAATAAAATCTGAATGCAATGATGTGGAGATGCCAACATCTAATATTTTATTCAGAATAGA